>LNAC01001706.1:97765-116604 GCA_002007465.1 Ailurus styani
TATATATATATATATATATACAATGGAATACTATGCAAACCATAGGAGACTCCTAATCTCACAAAACAAACTGAGGTACTGGGGGGTGGGAGGGTAGGGATAGGGTGGATGGGTTGTGGACATTGGGGAGGGTTTGTGCTTTGGTGAATGCTGTGAAATATGTAAGCCTGATGATTCACAGACCTGTACCCCTGGGGCAAAGAATAAAAATAAAATTTAAAAAAAACAGTCATAATCAGTGAAATATTTCGCATTTGTGCTTTATGTATATGTGCCTTACTTAAAGAAATTATTCCATCTTTGCTGTGAAATGCCTTATGCCTTAAGTTAGAGCCCCCTAGAAGCCAACACAAGGCAGGGATGGAAGTGCATGAAGTATTTGGAAGGTATCAGTAGGAGATTGGAAATACAAAACAGAAAAGAAGGGATCATTTAAGGATTCATTGTTGAACAGGTTACCACTTGGGTAAGAGGGGCTCACTCCCTCTAGGAATGCTGAGAGATAGTGGGCATCACCCTTCATCCCAATCAACCTTGGTGAGCACTGATCAAATTCTCATCAGTCATTGTTTGCAGTCTATTCCTGGAATGGGGAGAGAAAGCATTAATTCCCCAGTGTTTGTGACCTGCCTTTTGCATGGCTTACCAAGAAGCCTTTGGTCAGGGAATACCTCCAGATGAGAAATACTAGTTAAAAGTATTTTAAAATTCTGGAGAGTCCATATGACAAGAAGTGATGTTTTAAGTTAGCCTGGTAAAGATCATGAACGTGTCAGGAAGAAGACATAGTGTGAGCTAGGGACACTAGAAGGAAAGGGTCAGGTGCTTTAAAGTAACTAAAAAAAAGTCAGCATGGAGGATGCTAGCAAGCTCCCAAGAGCATATTATGCAAAGAGATGGAAAGATTATTAAGGACAGATTATGTAAGAATTTGTGGACCATGTTTACAATTTGGATCATATCCAATGTACAACAAGGGACTCTAAAAGAGTTTCCAGCAGGGAAGGTCATTAAATTTTCAGAAGATCACCCTTGCCACTGTCCAGATCATGGCTTGTTGGGAGGTAAGAGTCCATAGTAGAGGAAAGCTGCCAAAGGAGACTGGTGCCCAGTGTAGGATGTTGGTGACCATCATTTGAATTAGAGATTGGGAAGTGTGGGTGATTTGAAAATACTTTCTGGAAGTCAAACGGAAAATTTGTATGATGCTGATAGTAAGAGACAATTTTCTGACCATGCTAGTGGGTGGATGGGGGAGGGGGTGACTTAGAATAAAAAAAAAGTCTGAAGAAAGAAAATCAGATGTGGAAAACTTACATCTGCAATATTTCAGAGACGTCTAAGAGAAAATGTGACATAAGGAGTGGCACGCATGAATGCTCTGCATGGAGAATGTAATTCTAGAAGTTAGGGACCACTTTTCTATAAATCAGTGGACATGTCAGAAACTTCTAGTCATATTCTCATGCAGAGAATCCCACAAGAGAGAAGGAAGCAAAATAGTTTGAACAGAAAACCAAAAGTAAACATAAAATTTCCTATTTGTGTGGAAGTTCCTCACTGAGTAGGTAGAAAGGTCCTTGCATTGCAGTATTTCCCCAAAACTCAGTGCCTTAAAATTTCACTTGGCTTGACTTTTGGCTTTGGAGCAGTGATGATTACCATCCGTTCTTCACAGGCTTTAAAGTAACAGAACCAATCTTAGGGAAGTCACGTGTTGCTTCACAGCACATGATAAGCAGTAGAAGGTAGTGGTTTTGAATTGTTCTGTAATTGAGTGGAATCTTGTTCTACAGGAATTGCCATGTAGAAAAGTATCCCTCAACTATACACAGATACCCCCAACCCCTGTACTCAAGTCACTAGGCTGATATTAGGATTCCCCGGGTCTCTGGGAATGGGTGAAAGGAACTGCCGCCTAAGACAGTAACCCCTTAAATTGAAGGAAATTTTGCTGACCATATACTGTGAAGGGTTAATACCTAAGCCCAGGACTCAAAGATCCTCAGGCCCAAAACCTAGAGAGTCAGAAACAAGCATGGGTGTAGAGCATAAAACAATGGACCAGAGCAAGCAGTTTGGAGATAACCCAAAAACTAGATTAGCTTCTAGAAATTTCCTTGCATGCATTTATCTCTTGTAAATGGAAGAAAGCCTGATGGCTTCTAGGAGCAGAAGCTAATCTGCTGGACACCAGAGTTAACTCTTGGGGCTCCATTGCCCTGTGATCTCTTGTCTAGACTGTGCTTTATAATCTTTTCATCTATTAGTAATACCTGATTATAACCCCATGAGGTTCAGTCTAAGTGGTGTCCCATTCAGAGGAAATGTACCCAATGCCAGAGGCCTTGAAAATAGAGACCTATATTTGGATCCTTTTGGAGGAGTAGCTAGAGTAGTTTCATAGTGCATCCCATAAGGAAAGCTTCTTTGAAAGTCCCATTTGGTGAGCTCCCCATTTCCCACATGGTAGCTGCTCAAACCTTTTCTTTACTCACCCCTCCGTCCAACATCAGTTCTCACTCTATCTCCTGTGGTTGCGCCCCTCACCAGTATGCCCTACAAAAGAGATTCCTGAAATGGACCCAATTCACAAAACCACGTGTTCACTGAAGACAGAAAACACTCATACAATAGGGAAATTTTTTATTGCATTATTTTTCATTATTTTTACACAAATTTTCCTGTTACATTTACCCAAAAATTTTATTTGATTATAATGTATTAGGAGAGGATATTTACTTTATATAGAGTGCTCACTGTAAAATCTGGCACTCAGTTGACTTGTCATAAATATTGATGGAAAGAATAGAGATCTTAAAATAAAAGTAACAAGTAAATCATTTTATGCCCTTACAAAAATACCATTAGCCCAATGCCAGTTGATACTGATTCAGCTCCTTTTTTTCAAGTTAAGGCATTATACTTGAATCTCAAGATACCCAGCTGAATATTTCATATATATGTGTGTGTGTGTACGTGTACCTGAGTGTGTTTGTATTTGTGTTGGTAGATACATATCTATGTGCATATACATATATATATACATACATAGTATCTTTGGAGAAGCTCAGATCTGCAAATAGAGGAAAAATAAAACCCCAACCAAGTGACTTAATTGTTGTTGTTTTTTTTTTAAGTTTAATGGCTATTGGAGGCTTTATATTTTGAAGATTTTCTCAGGGGGAGAGAGAGAGAGAACACACACGCAAGAGCTGTGGCAGGCTGAGGGAGAGGGAGAAGCAGACTCCCCATTAAGTAAGGAGCCTGGTAAGGGAATCAATCCCAGGACCCTGGGATCATGACATGAGCCAAAGGCAGATGTTTAACTGACTGAGCCACCCAGGCTTCCCACTATTGCAGACATTAAAGAAAAGCCACTGCAGGATTCTTGTTTCTCTTCTTTTCTCTGTCTTTTAGGACAGCAGTTGGCATTTCACACAAAGATCCTGGTTACAGTCAGAACATCAGTACTCCAGGAGTCCCTCTATAAATGTAGACTGTGAATAAGATGCTCTGTCCTTACTACTTTTCTTTTTTCTGTTGGCTTAATTACACCGTATCCCCCAGTGGTCTGTTGAACTTAGAAATCAAACATAGGAGTTTATGTAAGATGCTTTGGTGAGCAATGATGAAGCCAAACTCATATTAAAAAGAGAGAGAGAGAGAGAGAGAGAGAGAGAGAGAGAGAGAGAGAGAGAGAGAGATCCTAAAACAGAAAACTCTTGCAATCTTATCTGTAAATAAGATTGTAACCCGGCTGTGAAAAGTGTAAGCCTGATGATTCACAGACCTGTACCCCTGGGGCAAATAATAAATAAAAATAAATTAAAAATAAAATAAAAATAGAAGATTGTAAACCGGTAACTGTGTCAGAGATGGGGAATGACTCTTTTGGTTAAACTGGAAAATGAGAGACATCACAGTCAGTATTCTTTTTTTTAATCTCTTCTCAATGGTCTGTGGGCTTTGGCTCCTGTGTATCTGTTAAGTGGTAATTCTAATCTTTGAAAGTCCATTTTGTCCCCCATCTAAGGAAGCTTCGTGTGATCTGAAGCCAAGGAGTGCTGGAAAGAACTCAGGGTTGTTATCACATTTATTGTATAGCACATCGAGCTGCAGGGCTGATTATAGACTGATTTAAGTCTTATGGAGATGGAAAGGGGTTGAGGAGTTGGGGCTGAGGGAGCAATTGAGAACAGATATTTTAGTGAAGCTGTTTTCTGCCTCGGAAACAAAACAGCCTTTTACCTCCTATAAAGTACTCACAAAGTATGCCTGTTCAGGTAAATGAAGAAACATCCAGTTTAACCATTTTGGGTTTTATCAATATCACACGACTAGTACTCCAGTCCTAATGAGTTCTGAGCCACAGTTCAAAGAACTGTTTTCTGCATCAGCATGTGAGTAGGTTTGAAGGAGGCAATTACAGGAGATCTGAGGGACTGCAATTTCAGGCAGGCATCTGCTTCAAGATGTTTAGGTGTGTATTTAGGTACGTGGTCAGCTAGGTGGATGGCTAGGTGTGCAGTTAGAATTTTGTATCAAAGGCAAGCCTTTCATGTCTTCCGGTTCCACCACTGAATTATAATGCCAACTAAAATAGTGGTGAGGCGCTCGCTAAAACAAAACACTGATTCACAGAATTCTGATTAGTTTATGCAAACGCTCATCTCCTGTGCTAACATTGGTTTGAAAAATGCCAAGTCAAAACCCAAAAGGGAGTGGGTACAAGCAGCAATGCAGATGGTAGCATACCTATGGGATAATATTTATTTTCTAATCATAAACTTTGGCGTTGGTAAACTCCTGAGTTTTAGATTGAAAATAAACTCTTTTCCTTTGAGTGATTTGTTTTCTCTGAAGACTTGAATTTTTAAAGACTTTTCAAATAAGGGTCAGGTTCATAACGCTTTGCTTTCCATAACTGCATGGAATTGTATGGGAATCCAAAGTTGTGTGGCTTATGATAGCACCCACAGCATAGCAGATATCTAATAACATGTATTAGCAAGAAAGTGTTAAGGTTCAAAATTCCGTTAGCAGAAGTGGGGAAGAACTTTCTAATTGTGCCTTTTATAAATATCCAGAGATAGAGCTGGTTTCATATGAGGCTAATCTGGTGGTACCACTTGCCATCTAAGATGTGGTTTCTTTCCATCTCCCTGTTCCCTCTTCCACTGGTCAGCTTTATTTTCAGACTGACTACTTCTGGGGATCCAAATGGCATTTAGTAAGCAGCTCCTTGTATGATCTGATTAACAAAAAATCTGATAACAAAAAGATCTGATAACAAAAAAGTCAATAAAACCTTTCCTACTCTTCACAACAAATCTTTAGTGTTCTTTCCCCTTGAATTGCCTTAAGTCACGTACTCAGGTTTCATCCAGTCACTGTGATTTGAGATTTGCTGATCAGCTTAAATTTGGTTATGAGCTTAGGTGGAGTTAGGCTCCTCAGAAGTTAGGAGTTTCCTAAGAGGAATTAGAGACCATTGAGCAAGAAGAAAAGGCAAAGGAGAAAGAGTATGCTAGGAAAGTAACAAACATTTACCTGTTACACAATTCTTAAGTTTGGCAAGAATTATTGACACTTAGGGGTTTTAATTTTAAACAATGCTGTGATTAAATTTTGAAACAAGGAAGATGGCTTTATCAGTTAGAAGATTGAGGAAGTCTTTAATAGGATCCATACAAGTTGTATGTTTGTATTTGATAAGAAACTGAATGCTAGAGATGATACTACAGTGATGATATTTTGCAGATGACCTTATTAGTAAGGACTTGTGCATATCTGTGTAAATGTCGCTAAATCTAAGAATGTAAAAACTAAAACTTAAAGGCTGTTGGGATGAAGAAAACACAAATTACATTTACTGTGAGATGATCTAGATTTAGTTTGGTTTAACTGTGATAAAGTTGAAGCAGAAGCCACGGGTTTATTTTTATAGAACAAGTTAAACTTATTTTATGTTTCTGAATTCATTGGATGTTATTAAGCTCCAACAGTTACACTTCTGAATACTTCCTAAGAGACCATTAGCCAATGTTTATATAACCTTTTGAAGAGATTCCACATTCAGCTGAAATCACTGGGACCATTATCTTCAAAACCATGCATAAATAACCTGTCTGGTTCAGGATTTTCGTTATCGTAGGCAAAGAGCTTTCCTACCCTAGTTTTATATCAAAATAGTCAATTACTATTTTAAAACTGTAGTCAAAATTATTTTACACTCAGCAGAATGTAAGAACCACCAACTTCCATGGTTCTGTTGTAGTTGCAGGGAAAAAAAGCTCCTCCTAGCCATTCTTAGCTATACATGTTCTTACTAATTTAACTTGTTTTGTTGTTGTTGTTGTTGTTCTTTTTTTCAGAATTTAACTTGTTTTTTTAAGAACCTGTCTAGATCCGTTCCCAAAGGGATTCCAGATAATACAAACAGCAATATATGGGCTTGATGGACAATCACATTCTGAGAATAATTTGGGAATGCTAAATAATACCAAAGTGTATTTGTAGTTACTAAGTACTCAACTCTTTATAAAGTAGTTATTACTGTTACTACCTTTTAACCTATGAGAATATGAAGCCCATAAATATAAGATAACTTTTCTCAAGATAGGAAGTGGTAGAGAAGGATTCAAGCTCAGAGATGGTGACTTCGGGGATAAAATCCTTTTTTTTTTCTTATTAACTTTTTATTGTGAAAAAATTTATCCATACAAAAAATGGAACACATTATATAATAATGCCTGATTACTCACCAAATGTTAACATTTTACAATATTTGCTTTATCTGTATGTCTGTGTATCTATGCATTTGAAAATTTTCTAAGCATTGGAAATGATGGATGTGACCATTTCATCTCCGCAGTCTTCAGCCTGCATTTCCTAATAAGGCCCTTCTCTTTCATGTCCGCCATGGTAGTAACTACCTAAGAAAATTAATAATTCCCTAATATTATCTTATACCCAATCCATACTCAAATTTCTACCCTTTTTCTCTGAGTAGATTTTATATCTGATATGTTTGAATCAGGATCCCATTACAGTTAATGCCCTGTGTGTGGACATTAGGGGAAAATGTATTCTAAAACATTACACAAAACAGTCCTGAGGGTTTCTCAGGTTGTTAGGAGGAAAATTCACAGAACTGCATTTCTAGCCTACCTGTACAATTACAGAGCTCTTCTGGAATAAAGAAGATCTGGATATTAATCACAATTCAGCCAGTTACTACTGGATTCATGACCTTGGGCGAGTTGTTTGATCTCTCAAAGCCATCATTTTTTCATGTCATCTGGGAGTCGTGAAGATTAAAGGAAATAATGTAGTCTCTGTGCTTAGCATAATGAATCCGTGTGTGCTGATATAGATCAGAGGTGTGTTACCTGAAATAGAAACTGTATACGTTCGTGGGAGGAAATTTTTAGAGTCAGCATTTGGTCATCTTAAACAACAGAGCTGAGCTGTCAGGATGGTGCTAAGAGACAATCACACCAAATACAGAAAGAGGTTAGGAGTAAAACACTCCTTCAAATTCCTAACACTGTGTCCCAAATAGAGTCCCTAAGAGTGGGAAATTGTTTCCAGTGCTGCCACATGGGGCTCATGGTGTGAATAGACGTGAATTGTCATTACAAATGTTTTCATCATTGAAGTTCCCGTACCTGGTGAGAAAGTAGACAACTCCCTAAATTAGACTTAGGGAAGGATCTTGATCGGCCTTTTGTTAAGCAATAATGTTTTTCTCTCTGTCCAAGTGGCAATCAAAATAATTTTTTTAACTGTAGAAAAAATATCCTAGTGAGTGGATCACAATAGCAGGAGAAAGAGAAGCCTATCAGAATGATGGGTTGGGTAGTCATGGGGAAAACAAGGTTTCATTTTTTTTTTGTTGTTTTTTTGTTTTTTTGTTTTTTTTTTTTAAGATTTTATTTATTTATTTCACAGAGGGAGAGAGATCACAAGGAGGCAGAGAGGCAGGCAGAGAGAGAGAGGGGGAAGCAGGCTCCCCGCTGAGCAGGGAGCCCGATGCGGGCCTCGATCCCAGGACCCTGAGATCATGACCTGAGCCGAAAGCAGAGGCTTTTAACCCACTGAGCCACCCAGGCGCCCTCATTTTTTTCTCTCTTGTATTGTGGAATATTTGCAACAGTGTTCATGTCATGTTTGTAGCCTTTCGTACCGTGTTACATGGTAAACTGTGAGCAATAAATACA
The DNA here is from genome assembly GCA_002007465.1 of Ailurus styani. Classification (NCBI taxonomy): domain Eukaryota; kingdom Metazoa; phylum Chordata; class Mammalia; order Carnivora; family Ailuridae; genus Ailurus; species Ailurus styani. Next base: position 105,991 of record LNAC01001706.1, read on the forward strand.
CGAGAATCTCTAGGATGTTCTGCATACATACAAACATACTGTTTAATTTGTCACTTGAAAATACAATTATTTGGTTGGGGAATAAATTGTTGCATAGTGGAAACCAGTAGCAGAGGCAGAGTTTTAGGGGATCACAGAATAAGCTCAAGTTACTTTGTCACTCGGTTATAACTAAAATTCAAACTGGCCACAGATTCAAAGGGTAGCTCCTGGGCAGACATAAAAAAACTGAGGGTTACAAAAGGGAGGGGGGTGGAGGATGGGGTAACCAGGTGATGGGTATTAAGGAGGGCATGTGTTGTGATGAGCATTGGGTGTTATACACAACTGATGAATCACTGAACACTACATCAAAAACTAATGCTATAGTGTATGTTGGCTACTTGAAAATAAAAATAATTATACATGTTTTAATACAGTATTAAATTATTAAATCAAAATTATTAAATCATCAATTATTAAATTATATTATTAAATTATTAAATATATTTTATTTAAATATATTATAGATAATTTTAGATATATATATATATATATAAAAGTCTTAAAGCCTGGCACATGTCATCTTCATAATTATACTGGCTTCCAGTAAAAGAAAGGAATCACCTGGTGATAGAAGCTTTTAAAATTATTCCACATAAAACAAGGTAAAACATGAGAAGCCCCCACCTATCTAAAATGTGTAGTTTGTGCATATGAAGTCTTAAAATAGCAAACTTATCTGGCTTCACATGAATGTTGCTAAGTATTGTGGTTGCTCTTTCTTCAGAGACCCACACTATATCATCCAAATGTTACATCTGGCCTTTTCACAGACACCATGAAGCTGTTTGCCCAGACTATTGGCCAAGACTCCAAAGTTCTTACTCTCCTACGAGATGTTCCTCTCAAGTCAGGGGAGGATTTCACAATCAGGGCCATGCAAGGAACCTTGTTATACTTCAGAGGAAAGACTACAACTATCACAGTGATGGGAAAAGAGAGGCTATAAATTACAGAGGGTCTTTAATGGAGATGCTCCTGCCTCACTTAGAACTTGTCTTGAAATGTCATTTTGCAGACCTTTGTTAAATAGAATCCGTTGTGTTTTTAATTACAGCTGCTTGAAAAGGCTCTGCAATCCTAACAAGTGGTATAGTTGGGTCTTTGAGTGTTTTGGTTTTGGTTTTGGTTTTTATCAGGTGAATGATGGGCAGAATATTTAGTCAGTTTCTGTTAGTTGTACAGCTCTTAGATTCTATGTTTAACTTAAAATTAGCTCACTTAATTCCAGTGTAACTCTGAGAGGGGAAATAAATTATACAATGGGGAATGAATACATAAAGATAATACATAAAGAGGAGCACAAAAATCTGAAGGTATCTTTAAATTATTTCCTTCACTTCAAAAATGTTAAGGGGGAATAAGAATCATAAAAAATTATTTTAAGAAATAAGGAAAGATGAAACAATAGAAAAATCATTAGAATTCCTCACTGAATACAAACACATGTGTGTATATACATATATGTGTGTGTATCTTTTGGAATTAAAAGCCAATACATGGAAGAAACCTCATACTGGTCACAAAGATTTGTGAATGGAAAGATTGCACTGAAGAATTCACAAACACAGTGGAGAGGTTCACAGGAAATGCAGTAGAAAGATGATATGAAAACCGAAAGAACAAGTTAACAAGAAAGCTAGAATGAAGGACTCCACACATTCATATCATAGTATTCTAGAAGTAGAAAACATGTAGAAAGTCACAGAAGACATTTTAGAGATTGAAATTATGATAATCTTTGTATGACCCTTAGGTAAGGAAAAAATTCTAATAGAATCAAAATCAGAAACTAATAATAATACAACCCCACACTGGGTTTTTAAAATGTTTTTTGCTGCTTTTGATATTTTCAATTGACACTGTTCCATGATAATTAACACAGGTCTTTGAAAAGTCACCAAACATGTTTTATTTTTTTTCTTTTCTTTGAGACTTGACAGCATTGTATTACCATGTGGGATTTCCATGAACTTTAGTAACTTTTTATTAACTTTTACTGTCGTGGGTTTTATTTCAGGGGTTATGATATATTGGCACATATTTTCTTTTTTAAATTTATTTTTATTATTATTATTTGCCCAGGGGTACAGGTCTGTGAATCATCAGGCTATGCCTTTCACAGCATTCACCATAGCACAAACCCTCCCCAATGTCAATAACCCATCCACCCTATCCCTACACTCCCACCCCCCAGTAACCCTCAATTTGTTTCGTGAGATTAGGAGTCTCTTATGGTTTGTCTCGTTCCCCATCCCATCTTGTTTCATTATTTTTCCACATCCCATATACATTTACAGTCTAGTAAAATTGCTTTAAAAAGTCTAGAGAGTGGGTGGTAATGATATACTGCTGTCTATACTGCAGGTAATTAACAGGTAACATCCTCATTTACAGAAAGACAATATATCAGCTACCAACTTCCAGAAACATTATGTGTGGTTCAGCGCAAAGTTAGGAAAATCAGAACCAAAACCAAAAAAACAAAAAGACAAAAAGCACACTGTCCAAACCACGACTCCCAAGTGCAGTTTACTCGAGCAGTCTTCATAGGATCACTATCACCATTATCATCAAGGGATGCTGGTTGATATTGTTCTTCCACACCATCCAAAGAGACTTCTAGGGTACATCTGAAAATCACCTCCAAGAGTACTTATCAGCAGAAAATAAATCCAGAGTTTCCATCTAGGAATGGCCATAAGTTGTCCTACTTTTAGGAAAATTTCTCTTCTCATCCGAGATACCCTTTTCTTTTAAGGCATAGATTACCACTGCAAATGATCACTTCTCTTCTGTCAGAATTTCCTGTTGGATTGTATGTTTCTTTGTTAAAATTTCATTTATTTCTTGATGCAGCCTCAGCCACGGTGGGTAGGATATCTGATCCAAGTATCCACCCATCTACACGGTGGATATAGCCTCCTTTGGGTACAAATACAGATTTTAAAAATGGAACAGGGAAATTTCCATAACTAGACAGGCTGCACAATCATCAAGGGTGCATTTGTCTGATCACATGGCAAGATAATTAGCCATTGCCCATGAGTCCCCAAAAATATAAACAAATTTCCTTAGGTAAGAGCCCAATTGTTTTGAACCGCTAGAGGTACTCCCCCTTGATCCTGCCTGTTTCTTATCCTTCCACTTGGCCTCATCAACTGTTTTTATCAAATGCAAGGAAAACATGGGCAGATTTCCAGACTGTGCTGTGTGTCTGAATTCAGGAACTTTGATTAGACACAAGAAAGTTTGCTATGCTTTAATAGGAGACAAATCTTCGGTTTTAACTGATAGTTCTGGGAATTCTGTCATCAGTCCCCAAAAGAGGGTTGCAGCCCCACTTTTGGGGATCTCCCTAACAGTGATTCCCCCTAACTAATCCATCCTCCACTTGAACCCCTACAGACCAGAGTCCCTTTCAGGACCATGCTCCTGTATATATTTTTTCCCATTTTATCAATAAACTCTGCTGAATAGGAATGTCTTTCTGACAATATAACACAATAGGTGTTTCATTTCTCAGAATAATTTGTTGTGTCTCAGTGGTAGGAGATCTCCACCAAAGCCCACTAGTAGGCTGTCATGTATCCTCAAGGGGATGTATGTAGCTGTGGTGTCAGGCTCTTAGGGAATCTTCTAGTCTGGGGAACAGTGTTAGATTTTTCCCAGAGACCTCAATCTCTGTGAGTTCACAAATCAGATACTGGCTCACCTTCACACATTACTGTGATAAAAATTTAAGATTGTTAACACCAGTAATGGAAGAAGATATTGAATGTGGATTATGAGGGAACCATATTTTTAAATGATCCCCAAAGTGGATGGGAAAATACTGGGAACCTTATTTATGTCAACACAGTACCAATGCATTGACTTTGTGGATACATTTGCACACTTAGATGCAATTTAGTCACTCATATACCTGTTTCTACATGTATTTAACCTTCCACAAAACAAGAAATACATGTTTCCATTTGATCGGAAGTCACCCCTTCATGCAAAGAGAGATGCTCTTAGCACCTACTTAAAGGACACAAGTCTCAGTAGTCACGGTAGCTGTCTCTGGAGAGCTATCCTGATAGCCATCCAAGCAGAATTAATTCCTTCTAAACTTAGTCACATTTTCACCTAAATGCTTCCAAAGCAAACACTAAATTATAATGTTAATCACCACTTTATTATATGAAATAAGAAAAAAGGAATAAGTAATCATTACATATTTTACATATGTGTATTATAATATTCAATGTGTGTGTTATGTGTTAGGCATTTAAGTCAAGAGACTGTCAATTAGGAAAAATCCATAGTTGCTTTTCTCTGCTCACTTTTCCTTCTATTTGAGGCAAAAGGATTTTGCAAGTCCTGGCCCTCTTCATGCTAACTCTAAACCCACCAGAAATTTTAAATGACCTGCAGCTCCTGCCTCTCCTACAAGGGCAAAGCTACAGGCTTAATTTCCTACAAAATACTTTTTCCATTCCTACACTGTTTGGTGGTCTAATGACTTTATCCTTAAATGATAGTGATTATTTTGAATATCCATAGCAATTGACAAACACGACTTCTAAAAGTGTAGGAAAAAAACAAAACAAAACTTGAAAGCAAGCCAATTGAGTACAATTGACTGTCCCAAGAATGACAGGGTATAAAACTGGATTTTAAAAAATTTATCTTCGAGATCTTTCAAAGACTTTCCTTCAAAAGGACTCTTGATGATATTGTTGATAGCTACAGCAGGCCGGAAAGGAGACTATTTCAAAATATTTGTGTTCTGACCACAGATTTTGGAGGAACTCCACAATTTCCTTTTAAAACTCTAAGAATGCCTGTATGGGAATAAAAAGAGAATATGGTCATCTGGGAAAAATCAGAGTTGGCCTAACCCAGGAGAGGGATGACTGAAAGTAGGTCACTTGACTAATAGCTTGAGGGGCAACCTGTATTTTTTTCTCTTCTTTCAGAATAAGAAGGAATGAGGAATCATGACTGAACATGTGCTCAAATAAATAACACAAATGAAATCTACCTCTCTAGCTCACAGTCATCTGATCTTTATTATGTGGGAAATCATAAACATTGTCTAATACTACTGTTGTCCTTTTCCCGTTTTGGTCCAAGTGCACAGTATATAACTGAAAAAGGTGGAAGCCATATTAATCTTAAACTGATTGGGCTCCTGCAACCTTCTAGACACTGACATATAAGACATTGTTTAAGGATTTCTTTAGATGGATGATACTGAACCATTACCTGATCAAGAGACTGATTTGAATGTTTTTAAGCTGCAAAATCTAATATTAAAACACACAAACCTCAAGAATAACTTTTTGTTGACATTATTTTAATATTTTAGTTCTATCTGTAGTTCTGTGTGATGAGAATGTATAGTCTGTGCAGGGACCTCTAGGTTCTCTAAAAGGGAAACATTTATTTGATTAAAACCATCTTTCTACTCACTGTGCTTTAAAGGAAGTAATTTGTCAACAATATTCTAGAAAACACAGTAGGAATTCAAGACAAAGTTTACATGCAAGTTAATTTAACTAAAAAGAAAAATTAATGCAATTACCAGCATGTGAGTCCTTCTGGAAGAACAGAATGAGAGCTGGAATTAGGTGTTTTCTCAATTCCCAGACACTGCCCCATATTTAGAAACAAATCAATTCTCTCTCTTTTTTTAAATTATGTGTGTATATGTATATATATGTACATATATATAGTATTAACATGTAATGATATAATGTATTATTTAGTTCAGGGGTACAGATCTGGGATTCATCAGTCTTAGACAATTCAAACAGTTCTCTTACGTAAAATCATTGTTCTGTCAAAAGCAAAGTCTTTCGCCTCTTTATTTTTTTCTTAAGACTCAACCATAGCCCATCTGGGAGAGAGTATAAGTCACATGTTAGCAAAAAAGTTAGAGAACCCCTGGCAAGATGATTCCTAGGTGCTTAACTTGGTGGACTTACTTCAAAACATCCACAGCTGCTGTTTTATTTATAATTGAGGGCTTTGATTTTAGCGATCTGGACGGAGAATGAAACGTCTTTAATTTTAATTTGATTTCCCTCCAGCTCACCCAGGGCTTACTGTCTGATTCTCTCTTTAAATTTAATAAAAATCAAGAAGCGAGGAGATTAAAAAACAATGCACACCAAACTTAATACATTTATTGTTATTTCTTATATGGTATGATTAACAAATAAAGACTGTGTTTAAACCACTTATTATTGTTACATATAGCCAGTGGGAACTCCAAATAGGAGAAGGAGCTATATTTTATGGTACTTTTGTATAGAGATGATTATAGAGAGAATTGTAGGTGTATTTCATTTTTTTAAAATGAAGACAGCGTTTCAGATTTGGTAGTAATTGATTTACAGGAAGATTATTTTATTTAAAAATAATTGTGAACCACTGAGCATGAAAGGTCTATTACATGATGTACTGGGGTCAGAGATACAAAGGTGAATATGACGTTGTCTCTATCCCCCAAGGAGTCGTATTTACTACTTTCTACCAGAATAGTTTGAAGGCCAGTACATTGTAACTCTCACCATGGATCACATGTCTGAAACCTGCCACCCACCTTCCATCCCACACATATTATATATTCCAGTCAAATTTCTCATGATTTTTTTCTCATCAAACGTCCTATTGTCTTGGTCTCCAAGACTCAGAGTCTATAAGTGGCTTGTGTACTCTCTGTTGTTTCTGTGCATTTTTATCCATGTCTTTGAATAGGTATATGTGCGAGTGGGAGTTGGAAAGAGCCACATGGTTTAAAATTTTTTAAACACCAATGTGTTTTCCAGATGACTGCAACGACAAAGACTGACATAGTCCCCAGGGTTGTGATCAGCACGGGTACGAATATGGAGAGACTTAGACAAAGAGGGGCAGGTCCTCCTCTTGGTCTTAAATCTTACGTGTGTTCTCCATCTTTGGATGGCAGTGCACACGTGTGTGTGTCCACACACGTGTGCACACGCATACGAACAGCAGCCTTATAAATGGCTTTGCTTTGCACACGCTACGGCTTTCTTATACAACCACCGGGACAAACTGAATGCTTTCTCTTGTTAAATAAGAAGTTGAGGTTTTCTTTTTGTAAAGTTTTTACCCTGTTGTAGGTGGTAGTTTCATCACAAGATGGAAAGATACCTTAAAGTCAAGAGTAGTCTTGTAAATTATAAGAAATGTGGTTATAGGGTGCCTGGGTGGCTCAGTGGGTTAATGCCTCTCCCTTCAGCTCAGGTCATGATCTCAGGGTCCTGGGATCGAGGCCCGCATCGGACTCTCTGCTCAGCAGGGAACCTGCTTCTTCCTCTCTCTCTGCCTGCTTGTAATCTCTCTCTGTGTGTCAAATAAATAAATACAATCTTTAAAAAAAAAAGAAATGTGGTTATAGGTACATAACCTTGAGTATAAAATATCATGCACACCTATAGTACCTAATGTGTATTTTATAGAATATATTTGTAAAATATGATTTCCTAGTGTTTCTAATTACACAAAAAAGGATTATAATTTAATTCATGTTGAGAGATAGAATATGACTCTACTGAACAATTTTCATAAAACCTGAGTGTTTATGGATTCCATCTTGGTTCTCAATATCATTTCTTGGCCTTTGCCAGTTCAAAGGTTCTCTCCCATTCTTTTCTTTCTTTTTTTAATTAATTAATTTGTTAATTAATTTATTTTCTGGAGAAAGAAAGAAAGCACAAGCAGGGGGAGCAGGAGAGAGAGGGGGAGAAGCGGGTTCCCCTCTGAGCAAGGAGCCCAAAGCAGGGCCGGATCCCAGGACCCCAGGGATCATGATCAGAAGCTTAACCAACTGAGCCACCCAGGCGTCCCAGTTCTCCATCATTCTTAATTCACAACAGCAATTTGAATGGGTGCCATGCAAGTGAGATGATATGTGCCGTTTCTACAGAAAGACCTGTATTTAAGTATTAGAACTATAACCTTTTGAAGGGGTATGTGAACATTCTGTACCCCAAATGGGGGTAATATCCAGTTTCAGAAACACCCACTGAAACCATAATCTGTTTGTGATATCTGACCTCGGGCTGGATTTGTAGAAGGACTTTTCTTCTAGTTACAGAATTCTCTAGTCGATATTATCTACCTAAGGAGCTTTAATAGTACAGTAAAACATGGCTTCTAGCTTAGTGAAAGAAATTCTGACTTTTTTTAAGAATAAAAACAATGCATGTTTTTTGTAGCTGTGTTAGAAGAATTTGATAAAAAGGATTCACCTTTGGTAAAAAATTGAGTTTTCAGGTATGTTATATAGTATATTTTATTTCTTGAATTGTGTTGAGAGGAGTACTCACTGGCCTTTTCTGATGTTTACTTCCATATGCACAATAATCTACTGATTTTTTTTAAAAAAAGATTTGTTTACTTATTTGAAAGAGAGTTGAGAGAGCAAAGGGGAGGAGCCAAAGGAGAAGGAGAGAGAAACTTAAATAGACTGTACATTGAGTGTGGAACCCAACGTGGAGCTCGATCTCAGATCCTGAGATCACGAGCTGAGCCAAAACCAAGAGTTGGATGCTTAACTGACTGCAACACCCAGGTACCTCATAATCTACTGATTCTAACAGCTAAGGTTTTCACCTCTTCTTAACTCACTTCTCGCTGAGTTTTTCTTCCTCTTAGAAATGAACCTGCTCATAGGGAACAAGGGTTTTCCACTATTTGTCATGCACAAATTGTTCAGGGACCTATTCCTTCCATGGAATCCTACCTGGGACCCATAACAATGGTGAACAGGTGAATAAATCTACTTATATTACACTAGCAAGACTGCTTGGCTAATAGACCTTAGAGTTTATCAGTAGTAAGTATGGTGTTTCATTTGCTAAACAGTCCATCACAGTTTCTATAACTCATGGGGCAAAATGGATGATATTTATTAAAATCCTTCCAAGATTATCAACAGTTTATTTTGGTACAAAACAACGTTGTGGGGCATTTGAGTAGAAAAGGCATTGGGGTAATTCTGTACATAAAAGTAAAAAGGGTTTCAATGGGAGAAGGAAGTGAATGATATACCAGGCAGAGTTGCTTAGAATTTTGGAAAGTTTGACAAAAGCTAAAGAACTTCTGAAGCAATTCACATANCGTTGTGGGAGATTTGAGTAGAAAAGTCATTGGGGTAATTCTGTACATAAAAGTAAAAAGGGTTTCAATGGGAGAAGGAAGTGAATGATATACCAGGCAGAGTTGCTTAGAATTTTGGAAAGTTTGACAAAAGCTAAAGAACTTCTGAAGCAATTCACATACATACTTAAATAATTAAGTGAACTATTTTGAAGTGCTTATGGATCAGTTGAATTGTATTAGTGGGTCTTCCCGAAGAAACATTGGCATAGGTACAGGAATGGAAAGAAGGAAAACACAAAACATGTTGAGAGGACAATGAGTAAATTAAATTGGAGAGTTAATTATGTATAGAGAATAAGGAGGAGAATATCGGAAAGCAGGATGTAGGAAGAAAATCATGAGACCTGACTGCCAAATGAATATTTTGGGGATTATTCTTCAAAACATGAAAAATAATTAGAAGTTTTCAAACCAGAACAAAACATAGTCAAAAGAGATTATTTCATGCAAGTAAGAATGACATTGGAATCTCACGTATAAGCTTTCCTAAAGCATGAAATGGGTCTTTTGAATAAAAGAGTCTTGAAAACTTTGTTCTGCATAGAAATAATAATTAGGCAACACAGTGGAAAGAGAAGGATACAAGAGCAGATAAATAGGAACCTAGATGTTTATTCCATTTCTCTCTTTTTTTAAGATTTTATTTATTATTTGACAGAGAGAGACACAGTGAGAGAGGGGACACAACCGGGGGGAGTGGGAGAGGGAGAAGCAGGCTTCCTGATGAGCAGGGAGCCCAAGGTGGGACTCAGTCCCAGAACCCTGGGATCATGACCTGAACTGAAGGCAGACGCTTAATGACTGAGCCACCGAGGAGCCCCTGTTTATTCCATTTCTAAAGGTAAATGATGAGGTCATACAATTTTGTATAAGTCCCTCATATCCTAAAAGCTTTTCTTCAGCTTTAATAATTCCACAATTTTTTTCACTATTGAGTCTAATGTTAATGGTGCATTTGTTGTATATGACCTTTATTATTTTGAGGTGTTTTTCTTGTGTACCCAATTTGTTGAGGATTTTCCTCATGAAAGGATGTTATGAGCTGTCAAATGCTTTTTCTGCCTCTATTGACATACTCATGTGATTTTTATCTTTCTGTTAATGTGATACACCATATTTATTGATTTGCCTATGTTGAGCCATCCTTGAATCCCAGGAATAAATCCCACTTGGTCATGGTTTATAATCCTTTGAATATTTTTTTTTTTATTCTTTGCCCCAGGGGTACAGGTCTGTGAATCATCAGGCTTACATCTTTCACAGCATTCACCAAAGCACAAACCCTCCCCAATGTCCATAACCCATCCACCCTATCCCTACCCTCCCACCCCCCAGTAACCCTCAGTTTGTTTTGTGAGATTAGGAGTCTCTTATGGTTTGTCTCCTTCC
>LNAC01001707.1:228-22085 GCA_002007465.1 Ailurus styani
GGCGCCTGGGTGGCTCAGTGGGTTAAGCCTCTGCCTTCGGCTCAGGTCATGATCTCAGGGTCCTGGGATCGAGGCCCCCATCGGGCTCCCTGCTCATCAGGGAGCCTGCTTCCTCCTCTCTCTCTGCCTGCCTCTCTGCCTACTTGTGATCTCTCTCTGTGTGTGTCAAATAAATAAATAGAATCTTTAAAAAAAATTAAAAAATAAGAGTATTTTTAATTATATAGTAGATTAAGGTAGTAGGTCACCCTCATTTTCAAAAGAGGAAAGTTACGGGGAGGGTTTGTGCTTTGGTGAATGCTGTGAAAGATGTAAGCCTGATGATTCACAGACTTGTACCTCTTGGGCAAAGAATAAAAATAAAATTAAAAAAAATTAAAAAAATAAAATAAAATAAAATCTAACTAAAAATATTTTGACTAAATGAAAATTTAAATACAATTTGATGTCTTTGGGATGCAACAAGAGGAGTTTTTTTTTTTAAGATTTTATTTATTTATTTGACACAGAGAGAGAGATTACAAGCAGGCAGAGAGTCAGGAAGAGAGAGAGGAGGAAGCAGGCTCCCTGTTGAGCAGAGAGCCCGATGCGGGCCTTGATCCCAGGACCCTGAGATCATGACCTGAGTTGAAAGCAGAGGCTTTAACCCACTGAGCCACCCAGGCGCCCAAGAGGAGTTCTTAGAGGGAAATTCATAGTATTGAATCTGTGTATTGAAAAAATAAAAATTAATGTTCTAATTTTCTTTCTACTTTAGTAAGTTAGAAAAAAGAAGAGCCCCACATGGGGCTGGATTCCAGGTCCCTGAGATCATGACCTCAGCCCAAGTCAGACTCTTAACCTACTGATCTACCCAGCTGCCCCTAGGAGAGTTTTTTAAATCATAAATTCATATTAGATTTTTCTCAAATGTTTTTCCAGCCCCTATTATTATTATCATGTATTTTTATCTATCCATATGCTGTATCACATTAGTATGCTATTAATTATTTCATTGTTATTATTCTATTGATATGCTATATTACATTAATTGACTTTTTAATGCTATTCCAACCTTGCATTCCAGGGTCATGTTGTAAAATTCTTTTTACATGTTACTGAAGTTGATTTGCTAATATTTTCTTGAAATTACTGTATCTGTATTCATGAAGGATTATGGTTTGTAGTTTTCTTTTTTTTTTTTTTTTTTTTTTTTTTAGATTTTATTTATTTATTTGACAGAGAGAGAGAGATCACAAGTAGGCAGAGAGAGAGGAGGAAGCAGGCTCCCTGCCGAGCAGAGAGCCCGATGTGGGCCTCGATCCCAGGACCCTGAGATCATGACCTGAGCCGAAGGCAGAGGCTTTAAACCGCTGAGCCACCCAGGCGCCCGGTTTGTAGTTTTCTTTTCTTTGTGATGTTTCCCTGTCTTTGGTACCAGAGGAGTACTAGCCTCAAATAATGAGTTGAAAAGTGATCCTTGCTCCTCAATTTTCTGGAATAGTTTATGAAAGATTTGTATTTTTTTCATAAATTTTCTAAAAAATTCACGAATCAACTGGCACTGAGATTTTATGTGTGAGATTTTAAATTACTAACTTAATCTCTTTACTTGATATAGGTGTCTTCAAATTTTCCATATCTTTTTGAATCAGTTTGGTACTTTGTGTTTTCCAATAATTAGTCTATTTAATCTACATTGCCTAAATTATAGACATCAAGTTATTTATAATATAACTTTATAATCTTTTTCACTTCTTTAAGATCTCTTGATATTCCCTATTTCATTCCTGATTTTGGCAATCTGTCTTCTCTCTTTGTGTCTTAGTTGCTGAAGATTTGTCTGTTTTGCCAATATTTTCAAAGGACCTCTTTTTGGTTTCATTGATTTTTTTTCTATTATTTCTGTTTCCCCTCATGTTATTATTATCATGCATATTGAATCTTTATGCATTATAAATCCAACAATACAGTATTACAATTATCCCTGTATATAATCACAGCTTCTAAAATAATTAAGACAGAAAGAAAAACAGTGTATTTGTAGAGTCTTGTATATTAACCCAAACATTTATTATTATGTCTGGGGATCTTTATCTCTTACTTTAGATTCAAGTTATCATCTGGTAATCCTTCAAGTTAGCATTTCTTTCCCTCAAAATAACTTCTTTCCTTTGTTCTTCCTTTGGGCTATTGTTATGATAGTAAGTATGTAATATCTGCTACATCTTTATATGTTATATGTACAACAACACAGTTTTCTAATTATTGTTTTATGCCATCATCTTAAATTAAGAGAATGGAGAAACCTAAGTATTTATGCAGTTTTTCTATTTTTACCTCTTTAATTGCCTTTACTCGTACTCTATTTTAATGGTTTCATTTCCCTTGAACTGGAAGCACTTTTTTTTGCGTTTCTTACTCCTTGTAAAGAAGGATTTAGTATCAACCAATTCTCTGCCTTTGTTTATCCAGTACTATAGTTGTTTGCCCTTATTTCTAAAAAGGAGTTTAGTTAGATATAAATGATTGTCATTTTTCTCTATGTACTTTTAATATGTCATCACACTGTCCTCTGGCCTCCATTGCTTTTATAGGGAAGTCAACTGTTTCTTTTATTCTGGCTCCTTTGTATATGATCAGTCATTTTTTAAATCTCTGAATAACATTCCATTGTATGGATGTACAAGTTTACTTATCCATTTACCTATTGAAAAGTGTCTTTGTTGCTTCTAAGTTTTGGCAGTTATGAATAAAGTTGCGATAAACATCTGTGGGCAGATTTTGTGTGGACATAAGATTTTGACTCATTTGATAAATATCAAGGAGTATGATTCTTAAATTATATAGTGGGGCTATCTTTAGGTTTATAAGAAACTATTAAAGTGGCTGTACCATTTTGAATTCCATCAGCAATGAATGAGAGTTCTTGTTGCCTCATCCTGTCTAGCACTGATGTCAGTGTTTTGGATTTTAGCCATTCTAATGGATATGTCGTAATATCCCATTATTGTTTTCATTTGCAATTCCCGAATACATTCAAGTTTTTTTGTTGAGTTTTAAGAGATTTTTGTATATTTTGGATACCAGCCTATCATCAGATATGTTTTGCAGGTATACACTTAACAATATCTTTTAACAGAGCAGAAGTTTTTAATTTTAGTGAAGTTCAAATTATCAGTTGTTTCTTTCAAAGACTAAAGTCACTATCAAACACAAAATAACCTAGATTTTCTCCTATGTTATCCTCTAGGAATAGTATTGTTTTGCATTTTACATATATGCCTATGTGCTCTTTTGAGTTAGTTTTTGTGAAGGTGTAAGGTCTGTAACCATAGTTTTTTGTTTTGTTTTTTTGTTTTGTTTTGTTTTGTTTTTGCATGTGGATATCCAATTGTTCCACTACACTTTGTTGAAAAGACTATCTTTTCAAAGAGACTAGTGAAATTCTTTTCTCATTTGTCAAAGATCAGTTAGCTGTATTCGCCAGTCTATTTCCGAGTTCTCTAATCAGTTCTACTTATCTATTTGTCTACTCTTTCACCAAGACCACACTGTCATAATTATTGCAGTATTATAGTAAGTCTTAAAGATATCACAGCGTCAATCACTCAGCTTTGTTCTCTTTTAATATTGTGTTGGTTATTCTGGGTCCTTTGCCTTTCTATATAAATTTTTGAATTAGCTTAGCAATAACCATAAAATTATGTGCTGGAATTTTTATTGCAATAATCTATATATGAGTTTGGAAAGAATTGACATCTTAACAATATTATGACTTCCTACACATGAATATGGAATGTCTGTCTATTTATTTAAATCTTTTATTTCTTTCATCAAAGTTTTGTGGTTTTTCTCATATAAATCACATATTTTATTAGAGATACACCTAAGAATTTCATTTTTTGGTGTTAATATAAATGGTTGTGTTTTTAATTTCAAATTCCAATTGTTTATTACATGTATATAGGAAGACAATTGACTTTTTCATATTGACTTTGTGTCCTACAACCTTGCTATAATCTCTTATAGGTTCCAGTGTTTTTTTTTTAATTGGGGACCTTCTAAATAAGTAATTATGTCATCTGTGAACAAATATTAGTTTTATTACTTCCTTCCCAATATTTATACAGTTTAATTCATTTTCTTGTCTTATTTTACAAATTAGGTAACATGTTGAACAGAAGTAGTGAAATGGCATATCTTTGCCTTGTTTCTGATTTTACCAGGAATGCATCTATTTTCTCACTTTTAAGTATGATGCTATTTTGTAGATGTTCTTTATAAAATTAAGGATGTTTCCTTTTCTTTCTAGTGTAGTTGTCAAATGCTTTTTCTGCATTTATAAATATGATTACATGGGGTTTTTTTTTTGTTAGTTTATTTCTCCGATGGATTGAATTGATTTTTTTTTTTAATTTGGACCAGACTTGCATACCTAGAATAAGTCCCACTTTGGCATGGCGTATAATATTTTTTTATATATTGTTGCATTCAATTTGCTGATATTTTGTTGAGGACTTTTCTATGACCCATCTGTGGGTCAAGAGAGATATTTGTATTGTCATATCTTGTAATATCTTTGCTTCTGATTATAGGATAATGTTGGAATTTCAGAATGAGATAGGAAGTATTCCCCCTGCTTCTATTTTCTGGAAGGGCTTGTAGAGAATTTGTATAATTTTTTTTCCTTAAATGTTTGGCAGAATTCACTAGCAAACCCATCTGGGTCCGGGGCTTTCTGTATGGAAGGTTGTTATTTTTGTTTCAATTTCTTTAATAAATGTAAGTCTACTCAGATTACCTATTTCTCCTAGTGTATGATTGGGTGAATTCTGTCTTTCAATAAATTGATGAATTTCATCTATGTTATCAAAATTCTGGGCATAATGTTGTTCATGATATTGCTTTATAACCTTTAATATCTGTGAGTTTTCATTTATGATGTTAGTAATATGTCTTTTCTCTTTTTATCTTCATTAGCCTGTCTAGGAGTTTATCAACCTCACCTTTTCAAAAAACTAGCTTCTGGTTTTGTTGATTTGCTCCTTGATCTTGTGTTTTAAATTTAATTAATTTTTCTCTCTTTTAAAGTTTTTTTTAATTTTCTTTGGATTTAATTTGCTTCTCTTTTTTCTAATTTATTAAGGTAGAAAGAAAATTAGAGTATTAATTTTTATATTTTCAATACACAGATTCAATGCTAAAAATTTCTAAGAACTCCTCTTGCTGCACCCCACAGATATTAAATTGTATTTTAATTTTCATTTAGTTAAAATATTTTTAAAATTCTCTTGAGATATATTTGGCCCATGTACTTTTTAGAAGTTTGTTTTTGATTTCCAAATATTTTGGAATTTTCCATCTATCTTTCTATTTTTTATTTCTATTGTAATTCAATAGAATTAAGAGAGCATATATTCTAGATTTCTATTGTTTTAAATTTAATGAAGTATGTCTTATGGTCCAGAATGTCGTCTATCTTGCTGAATATTGCATGTGAGTTTGAGAAGAAAGTGTATTCTGCTATTGTTGGATGAAATATTCTATAAATGTGAATTAGATCCCACTGATCGATATTTCTCAGCTCATCTATATCCTTTTTTATTTTCTGCTTATGGAACTGTTGACTACTGACAGAGTGGGGCTTAGCAGAGAGTCTGCTTGTCTCTCTGCCCCTCCCCTTGCTCGTGCTCTATCTCTAATAAACAAACAAACAAACAAAGAAACAGATAAACTAACTCTCCTAAAATGGAAGGGAACTTCCTCAACCTATAGCTCACATCATAATTAATGGAAGGAAACAAAATGTTTTCCCCTTATAGTAGGATATCCACTGTCACCATTGAAATTCGACACTGCACATATTGTGCTAGATAAATCAACAGGTAAGAAAGATATCCTGGGCTCTTGGGTGGCTCAGTCGATAAAGTGTCTACCTTCAGCTCAGGTCATGATCCCAGAGTCCTGGAATCAAGCCCCGCATCCAGCTCCTTGCTCAACAGGAAAATTGCTTCTCCCTCTGCCTCCTACTCCCCCTGCTTGCACTTTCTATCTCTCTCTCTGAAAAATAAATAAAATCTTAAAAAAAAAAAAGAAAAAGGAGAAAGAAAGACATCCATATTAAAAAGGCAGAAGTAAGACTGTCTTTATTTTCAATGATCTTGTCTGTAGAAAATCCTAAAGAATACACATACACACAAAAACATAACTAGAACTTATAAATAAATCTAGCAAGGTCTCATGTTACAAGATCAATATATAAAAATCAGCTGTATTTTTATATACTAGCAATGGCTTGCTACTGAACTTATTTAAAAATAAAATTAAAGGACCATTCTATTCACAATAAAATAAAAATGAATGAAATACTTAGGAATGAGTATTAGAAAGGAAGAGCAAGATTTGTATACTGACAATTATAAACATTGCTGAGAAATTTTTTTTAAAGATTTTATTTATTTATTTATTTGTCAGAGAGAGAGAGAGAGAACACAAGCAGGCAGAGTGGCAGGCAGAGGCAGAGGGAGAAGCAGGCTCCCTGCTGAGCAAGAAGCCTGATGTGGGACTCGATCCCAGGACCCTGAAATCATGACCTGAGCCGAAGGCAGAGGCTTTAAACCGCTGAGCCACCCAGGTGTCCTGCTGAGAGAAATTTAAAAATAATAATTAGAGCCACCTGGGTGGCTCAGTCAGTTTACCACTGGACCCTTGATTTGGGTTCAGGTCATGATCTTGGGGTTGTGAGATCGAGCCCCTGGTCGGGTTTCTCACTGGGTATGGAGCTTGCTTGAGATTTTCTCTTCCTATCCCTTTGTGCCTCCCTTAAAAATAAAAATAAAAATTAACTGAATGACATTCCATATTCATGGATTGGAAACTTCAATATTATTTTTTTAAAGATTTTATTTATTTATTTCACAGAGGGAGAGAGATCACAAGGAGGCAGAGAGGCAGGCAGACAGAGAGAGGGGGAAGCAGGCTCCCCGCTGAGCAGGGAGCCCGATGCGGGCCTCGATCCCAGGACGCTGAGATCATGACCTGAGCCAAAAGCAGAGGCTTTAACCCACTGAGCCATCCAGGCGCCCTGGAAACTTCAATATTATTAAGATGCCCATCTCCTCAACTTCATCTATAGGTTCAGTGCCATCTCTATTCCAACAGCTATTTTATAGAAACTAACAATCAAAGGACTAACGGGGAGGAAGCTATAATTTTCAATTGCAATATTTCCTTTAAAGTCACTGTAATTAAGACAGAGTGATACTGGCATAAAGATGTACAGTCATATCAGTCATACAGATACACCTGTAATGCAACAGAAATAAGGGGCCATAAACGAACCCTTATATTTGTAGTCAGCTGACTTTTTTAACAAGCATCCTGAAGTAATTCAGTGGGGAAAGAATAGTCTTTTTAACAAATGATTTTGGGACAAGTGGCTATCCTCAGACAAAAGGATGAATTCAGATCCTTACCTCATACCATACATAAAAATTAACTGAATATGTATCACAGACTTAAGTGTAAGATTTAAAAGTTAACACTTTTACAGAGAACAGAAAAAAAAAATCTTTGTGACCTTGGGTTAGGCAAAGACACCAAAAGCAAGATCTATTAAAAAAAAAAAAAAGGTAAGTTAGAATTTATCAAAATTAATTGTATTCTAGTCATGAGGAGTGCAGAAGAATAGAAGGACAATGCTTTACCTTGAAGGTTACATTTCTGCTGAGATTCCATGAGTAAAACTTAAATGCCCACACCTAGGGGCAAGTGTGGCTTAGAAATACAGTGTTTGGCACAGCCACCATATGCAGACCTAAGACACAGGGGTCTGTTAAGCGCTAAAAGAAAGGGTGAATAAATACTAGTTGTGATACATTGTATTTATTTGTTCCAAATACTCATTGTCCCTCTTTTGGACTCAACGCTATAGAGTTTATCCCTATACCACTTATGGCTGACTTGACTACATTTTCTTTGGGCAGATGCTCTAGGACACTTAAGCACATGTTGTGAGAAATTTCCCTAACATGTAAAGTCTCTGGTGTGTGCCACGACTATTTTTTCAGCGTGGGTCCTGAAATGAAGAAGACATGGTACAGAGCCAAGCACACTAGAACTGATGTGCGAGTGACTAAGAAATCAATCATTTTATAATTAACCCCAGAGAGGTGGAAGCCATTTGCTTCTGCAGCAAAGTTAGACTAGCTGCATTACACTTAGACTCTGACATTGAGAACTAGTGATCTCTGCCATGCTCCCCAAAAGAAACACTTTAATTTTTTTCCTTAGTTAGCAAACATTTATCGAGCATGAACTACGTGACTGGTATTTTGGGGGGCACAGGAAACTATACGTGTCATAGGTATGAAGTTAATAAACAATAACCATGCGAAAGTGTTTACAAGTCAATAAGAGAAAGGTCAATATTCCAATAGGAAAATGGATATGAGATGTGAAAATGCAAACAAAAAAAGTAAACAAATAAATGAATGAAATAAATAAAAGCCAATGGTCTATAAGCCTATGACGCATGTTTAACCATAAAAAGATGTAAATTGTCTCAACAATGCAAGTATTTTTTTTCAGTCAAATGAGTGCAATTTGCAAGGCCATAAATAAGATAGGAGTGTTTTCGATTCTGTAGCTCTAATGGGTTTAACTTGAACCCCTTTAAGGCCTCACAGTAAAATGCAGAGACTACAAAACTGGGTCAGTAGGCTATAACCCTAGCAGCCTCCCCTTGCTCCTACTTCTGCTTTGTTCCAGTATGCCATTTTCTTAAAGTTGGTTGCTCAAATTCTTTCACTAGATTTTTTTTTTAAAGAGTCAGTAGCTTCCAGTGAAAAGGCTTTATTTTAGTTAAAATTTCATATTTCCTCCCATGCTCTCTGGTCAGGAACATTATAAATTCTTTTGCCAGTCTGTCGGGAGAAAGGGTGCTGACATGGTGAGATAGACCTGGACCTAGGTACACAGTATGGGAATGGATTTGATAGACAGTCTGATTCTAGCAGCTTGGTAAGTGGAGCCCGAAGACAAGGGCAAGGGATACCATCCCCAGCAACATTTCTTTCAGCCTCCAAAAGAACTCTGGGAAAGTACCTACACTCCTCACTGCAGAGTTCAGAAACCAGAATACTCAGATTTGGAGCTGGAGAAACTTCAGAGGCCATATCCACAAATATCTGAGATTTGGGAGCCAAGGTCAATCACTGGGATTATCCTGTAATATTATACCTCAAATAAAATAGCCATCAACTCTATGGAACTCATCCTTTACCAGCTGAATAGTTATTAAACAGATACTGGAATGCTAAGCTATAAACTCTTTAGAAACATCATTTATTTTCACCAAAATTGAGCAGACTCATAAACTGGACCTCTAACTTGTTAGGCAAACAAATCACCTTCTAGGATGTCTTTCAAGTACTTATGGTTATTTTATGACTCTTAACATGGCAAAGGTAGAGTGCGGGACAATCACTGGAGAGATCTGGGGAAATCAAGAAAAAATGTAATTGCAAAGTTTTTTAGAGTTCAGAACACTGGGATACAAGATTACTCTCAGACATTGCAAGCCCCCTGTTTGCAGTTTTGTAAGGTCTGTATAGCAAAGAGAGTCAGTATAGTTTTGAGGAACTGATTTGCAACCCTGGGAAAGTACTTCTTAGCTTTCCAAACAAGCATTACAACATCCACGGTTAACTGACCAGCTCTATCTCTGTGATTTCTAAGACAGATACATTCAGCCCTGTGTATTTCTGTTGGGCATTATCCCTAGATACTCTGTTTCTTGGGTCCTATGTCTCCAGTTTTATTCTTATTCATCTGTCCATCCATCCATCCATCTGTCCATCCATCATTCAATAGACAATATAGTATAAAGGATAAGCTCTTGGACTCTGACATCAGATTTCTTGAGTTCAAATTTTGGCTCCCAAATTTATAAGCTCTGTAAACTTGTACTAATTACTCAAGCTCACATGCCTTGACTCATGTAAAAATGTTGATTAATTTGCTTACCTCATAGAATTGTTAGGATTAAATCAATTAATAATGTAAAGTACTTAGAATAGTACCTGGCATACATTAATTACCACATAGATGTTACTATCACCATGAGCACTTAACTCTGGGAAATGGCCTGTTGAAGAAAACGTGAAAAATACAGAGATAAACAATTCATTGATCTTGTTCTTAGGGAGTGGTAGAGAGAAGACATGAACACAAATAAATGCTATCATTAGGCATTCTCAAAGGCACCAAATGTTCTCTCCCTTCCTCTTCCCCAGGCCAACTATAATTCACTTCTCACATCTCAGCTTGAATTTCACTTCCTCCTTGAATCCAACCCACCCCTGAGTTAGGAGCTCCTGTGGAATACTTCTGGAGCACCCTGAACTTTTCGTCCCATGACACCCACCTCATTTTGTTAGGAATTATTTACTTGCCACACCTCTCCATTGAGTATTAGCTACACAAGAGTAGTAAAAGTACATGGCTAGTGTTCATTCCTTCCGCAGTGCTCAAATATTTGTTAAATAAATACGTAACGAATAAGTGCAAGACAAAATAACCTAATAATATTCAATTGTTTAACCTTTTATCCTACCTGTCGTAAGCTTGTTAAGAGTGATTAAGCATGGAACACCCGGGTGGCTCAGTTGGTTGAGTGTCAGACTCTTTCTTGATTTTGACTCAAATCATGATCTCAGGGTCGTGAGCAATGCTGGTGTGGCTTCAAACCAGGTGCGCTAAGAAACTCAAAGAAATGTGAGACCCCTACCCTGTAGAGACCCCCACAGTTTAGTTAAGGGACAATAAGCCATAAACTTGGAGAGGCATTTAATAGCTATAAAATGAAAATACTAGTTCAATAATGCAATTAAGGGGAAGGGGGAGTGTGTGTTACTGCCGGGAGATGAGGACAGGTAGCATAGAGGAATTTGAGAGAAGGCAAAGTCACTTCAGGCTGGAATGACCAGGAAACTAAGTTGGGCTTAAAGTCAAGGATAGCTTGGTGTGAGGAGCTCTAGGCCTTCAGGAGTATCAAGGATTAGGACACAGTGGTGACTGGTGGTTCTTAGGAGGAAACAGAAATACTAATAACAAAAAGAAGGATGAATAACAACTAAAAACAACTCCTTCTCCTACCCCTTCCCCTTCTCCTTCTTCTTCTTCAGATTTATTTACTTGGGGGAGGGGGACAGACAGAATCCAAGCAGACTCCCTGCTGAGTACGGAGCCAGAGGTAGGACTCGATCTCACTACCCAGGAGATCAGGACCCCAGCTGAAACCAAGAGTCAGACTTGACCCGCTGAGCCAGCCTGGTGCCCACAATCAACATCTTTGGAATGCTAAATAGGAGCACTGTGTTCATTGCTGTGCATGCATTCTTAACTTATCCCATCTTATCTCACAATAGCTGTATAAGGTATAGAGAAAGACCTTGCTCATTTTACAGGTGTGAAAACTGAGTGATTCTGGGTTACTCAACCTGTTATTCTGTATGACCCCAGAACACACACACACCCGTGAACCACTAGCCGATGCTGCCGGAAAGCACAGGCTTTGAAGTCAGGCCCTCCTGAGGGTCGATCCAAATCCACCATCTATGAGATTTGAGCTGTAATCTGGGGCAAGCGGCTTGATGTAATGAGCTTTCTTTCCTTCCTAGTAGAAGTGGGCGTGTTCATCCTCGTCTCCCACCGAACGAGGGGAGTTAGAGCCCACGCACCATGCTTAGGAAGCGCCGGGTACGCAAGAGGTGCCCAATCTATGCAGGGTTTCTTCCTTATATCTGCCTGTTGCCAGGTCTCCCGCTGGTCCTCTTTTAGCTAAATCAACAATATTTTAAAATGTAACCTCCATGGGGAAGGAGACAAACCATAAGAGACTTCTAATCTCATAAAACAAACTGAGGGTTACTGGGGGGTGGGAGGGTAGGGATAGGGTGGATGGGTTATGGACATTGGGGAGGGTTTGTGCTTTGGTGAATGCTGTGAAAGATGTAAGCCTGATGATTCACAGACCTGTACCCCTTGGGCAAATAATAAAAATAAAATTAAAAAAAAAATGTAACCTCCATCCAAGAGGCCACCCTGAGTTGTGTCTCGTTGCTCCCTCCAGCGTGCGGGGGTTCAGACTTTGCATGTTGATCTGGGTAGGGAGGAGGCAAACCTCAGAAGGCTAATGTCGGGGCCAGCTTGGCTCACCCAGGGATCCTTCAGTGGCATATTTTGGAAATGCTTACAACCCCTCTCAACTCCCTCCTTCCCATCAACATGCCAACACACTCTTTAAAATGCCCTCAGATCCCGCTTCCACCAGACAGCATAACAGTCAAGCTAATTAATGGTCTGCCTGCCCCTTCACAGTCTAAGTGTGCACTCCCAGTGGTTTAAAGGAATGGGGGAGTCTGGAGCAGGGGGGTGGACTTAGGGCTTCTGGGACTTGACCCCAAAGCTGTCTGAACTTCAAGAGTCAAAGCAAATCCAGGGGAAAATGGCAGGTTCTGTTCCAACATCAGCCTCCAATCAACGTGGTACAATTTCATAGCTCATTATTCCTGTGTGTGCCAAAGCACAATTGGGGAAGGGGGTGGGGCCAGTGATGGAGGTTGGGAGGAGGGACAAGGGGAGAATCATATGGAAGCAATTAGCGGAGACTTCATTCAAAAAAGCATTAAGGTGCTTGTAGCAACGAAGCTCAAGTGACCCTTAGGCTGGGACCATAATTCACCAACACTTAATACCATTTACCCTGCAGATGTGCATTTTATACAGAAATATCAGCTTACCACTTTGAAAAATTAACCTATTGAAGGCTGTCAAATTCTGACGCCCTCGTGGGGGTATTATATATTGTCTGCACAACTCTTTGTTTAGCCCCTCACCCCCAGAATCAGGGATCCCTAGGTTAATTTGAAACGAGGTGGTTAACAAGGGGTGGAGTACGGTAGAAAAATGAAGACGCAAATAGAAATGCTGGTTTTCCTAAAGAGAAACTATTCCTTTCATTAGTTCTAAAACAGAGGGTTCAGGGAAATAATCCCCCCTCACTACACACACACACACACACACACACACACACACACACACACACACTCACGCACACACGCACACACACACGCACACACACACAGGCACACAGGCACACACACGCACACACACGCACACACACGCACACACACAGGCACACACACACTGTATCTGGGAGTTCTAAGTCAGAAAACCTAGAGTTGGTGAAGAAGGAGGCTATGAGAGGCATGAAGGGAAAAACGTGGCTAAGCGCGTTAGTAAGTCTAAATTATGATTTAAGTCAATGTTTTTCATTACAATGTTGATAAACCTATGACTAGTGCAGAAATCCTATTTGGTGAAATAAGTTTTTTAAAATTGCTATTTTTTAGTAGGATGAGATGCCAATCAAGAAATTTCAATGGAGGGCACCTGGGTGGCTCAGTGGGTTAAAGCCTCTGCCTTCAGCTCAGGTCATGATCTCAGGGTCCTGGGATCGAGCCCCACATTGGGCTCCCTGCTCAGTGGAGAGCCTGCTTCCCCCTCTCTCTGCCTGCCTTTCTGCCTACTTGTGATCTCTCTCTCCCTCTGTCAAGTAAATTTAAAAAAAATTTTTTTTCAATGGACACTAATTTTTACCTGTCGAATTGGGATTTGAAAGCCTTAATATCCAGGGTGTTTTTGAAGTTGGCAGACATGGGCACCCTTTGACAATGCAGGTGGAAAACTAGTTTAATAAAATCAAAGCTTTTTTGTAGACAATTTTGTGAGTTCTTCACTAGGCCTGAGAATCTGAGCTACTTCTCTTGATGTCAAGCTCTGCCTTTTGTGCCTTTTTTGCTTAAGAGAATGTTTTTCTTTAGAAACCATGCTAAGAATGACAAGAAATGAAAAACTGAGGAAAACGCCCAACAGGTAATCACTATAAGTATTACATTCTCTTCTAGCTCCTTGTGCGTCCTCTAACTCCTACTATGAAGACAAAGGTGTTTTTGATTCAGAAATATACAAAATCAACATTATCTTAATTTGCAAAATAAACAAAGAAAATTTCTTAACCTTAAAAAAAAATCAGAAAATCAACTTTATGGAGAGTTGCTATAGGAGGTTTCATGAGAGTGAAGTCTTTTTAGTCGGTTCTCAAGCCAGAGGCTGGAGGCAACCCCTAAATCCAAAAGCAGCGCCCCCTTCTGAAGCAAGCCATTCTGGGCAGCAGGCCACTGCAGGAAAACACAGAGCCTGGAACAAATTGTTCCATGGGGCGCCACAGTGACATGATGTTCTGTGAACCAGAAATCTAGGAAGAGGTATCAGAGACCTTAAAAGTATGCCTCCATAAGAGTCAGCACTTCAACTCATAGGAATTTTACATTAAAAATAAATAAAGATGTAGAATTTGATATGATCTTTACCATAACTTTACTTTATTAAGAGGACGACTGGATAAAAGCTAATCCTACCATAGGTTAAATATGGCAGACACATAGAGTGCAATAAAACGCACTTGTTAAAAATCATATTGTAGAAAAACATTCACCAATGTAAACAAAATTTTGGGGTTGAATTACTAATAGAAAAAAACAAGCTGCAAATCAGTATTTGCTGCATATCTTCGGATTTTGCAAATTAATTTTGCATGTACAGTTGATCCTTAGACAGCACAGGTTTGAACTGTGCAAATCCACTTATACACAGATTTTTTTTAGATAAATACAGTACAGGGGCGCCTGGGTGGCTCAGTGGGTTAAAGCCTCTGCTTTCGGCTCAGGTCATGATCTCAGTGTCCTGGGATCGAGGCCCGCATCGGGCTCTCTGCTCAGCAGGGAGCCTGCTTCCTCCTCTCCCTGTCTCTCTGCCTGCCTCTCTGCCTACTTGTAATCTCTCTCTCTCTCTGTGTCAAATAAATAAATAAAATCTTTAAAAAAAAAAAAAAAAAGATAAATACAGTACAGTACTGTAAATGCATTTTCTCTTCCTTACAATTTTCTTAACATTTTCTTTTCTGTAGCTTGTTTTATTATTGAATACATTATATAATACAGATAACATGCAAAATATATGCTAATTTACTCTTGATGTTATCAAAAAGGCACCCAGTCAACGACAGGTTAGTAGTAGTTAAGTTTTTTGAAGGGGGTCAAAAGTTATACATGACTTTTCATCTGCCTGGGAGTCAATAACCCTGGCCCCCGAGTTATCCAAGGGTTAACTGTATGTGCATAAACTACTACATCATGCTGACAATATCTTTGGCTAATGAGAATCAGGTTTTCAAGCTTTTGTTGTATTTGTTTTTTCACTGATCAAGGACTATCCTAGTCCAGAAAGGAGGCCTTATGCCAATAAAGTTGGTATCATTGTCTTCTGAACCATCTTGACCTTGCTCTTGAGACTCATTAGCACTTCCTTTGTCCAAAAATATCTGTAGCCTCAGCACTGCCATACCTTTGATCTCTGCTGCCCAGTCTCCCCTCCTGATCTGTCCTTTGGACAGAATTCTCCAGCACTCAGTGGTGTACCAGGTCAGACTTAAGGAGGTAGGAATCCAGCTTTCTGAGCTTGGGCAAACAATTTTCTCTCTCTGTATTCTACTGGCCCCCTCTGTAAAATAGAAACCTAATGTCCGTCTCATAAGATTGCCTTGATTAAATTAAATAAGAAAAAGTATACAATGAACTTGATCATAACAGATTGATATTAATTGATTATTAGCTATCTTTAACTAATGACTATCAGGTCAGTATCCACCCCTTCCAGTTTAGGAAGTATCATCCCACCGACTGCAGAGAGTGAGAAGTTCACGCAAAGTGTCGTCGTGTCCCAGCTCCTCTCGCTGAACGGGCCTACTAATAACCACGATGAGGCCAACTTAGGGACGTCTGGCATTTCACAGTTACGGTGTCCTTCTCTGCTGTTCTTTCAGCTAGAAATGCCTTCAGACCACAGAGATGAGGTGGGCATCTGCAGTCAAGTCTCTAAGTTCTTCCAGCATCCATCAGGAAATTCAGGCTGGCCTTTCTGATGTCTTAAATCACAGAGAGTAAATGTATATGCCCGGGAAGCTTAGGTGCCTTGTTAAGGAAAAGGGAAGGGGTGAAAGAAATAAAGGAAGGAATATTTTGGTGCATTCTGAGTGCCCTTCCAATTAAATTGCATGTTCCACAGAAGCAAAGCCCTAGTCATCTGATTACCAGAAGCATGCACTCTCTTGAGAAGATTCAGGATTCAGTGTCTTGAAAAGGTGAGAGGTATGAATGAGCCACCAAAGCTCCTTGCTCTGGTATCTGTGTTCCTCTCTATTGTCAGTAGTTTTCAAGCTCTGTGACACATTGGCATCACCGAGGGAACTTTAAAAAAGAAATTTCAAGATTTTTGATCGAGGAAGTATTTCTCAAAAGGAGATCCCCAGACCAGCAGCATCAACCTCATCCAGGAACATGTCAGAATTGAAAATCCCAGACCCTACCACAAACCTACTGAATCAGAAACTTGGTGAGAGAGACCCAACAATTTGTTTTAATAAGCCCTTGAGATGTTACTGATGAACATTCTGGTTGGTGAACCATCAGTTGGTCTAGGCTGGGTCTTGGTCATCCAAATGTCTCATGAGCTCCTCAGATGAATCTCACGTGCATCCTGCTTTGAGAATGACTGCTCTTTTTTCTCCCCAAAGGTTCCTGGGTGTTTGAGTCTCCAGCCTTACTTTCATATGAATTCAATGGCTTTTCCCCGTGTTCTTATGGCTTCGGTGGAAACAGTTTTCTATTATTTCCAGGTGGGGTGGCAAGGTTTGCCATTGCACAGAGGGATGTCAAATTCCCTGAACCACTGATAAATGGACCAAAGCCAACCACCCTGCAGCCACAACTTCTGGTTAGCTGGCACGCCAAGTGGCTCAGTCAGGGCCAAGAGGGGTATAAATCAGCAGAGCCAACAGAAACAGGAAGAGAGGCCAGAAGACCGTCGGCTCAGCAGATCAGCAACAGCCTTGAAATGCAAGGACTGTAAATTTAAATCTAAGCCCCTTGCTTTCATCCTAAGGAGCCCACAGTAGGTCTAAGGTCCGTTTGGTTTAGATCCAACGTGACTTTACAGGACAATCACGATATTCATGGTCCTGATGGAAGAAACTACATGTTTGACTGGAAAAGACCCAGCCCAGGTATCTCATGTCTGGGCTAAATTTGAGGTTGGCTTTGCTGTTAAAAGATGCACACTAACTTGAATAATTCTCTTGTGCTTTCTGGGCCTCAATTTTGCCATCTATAAAATAATTGCTAAGGAGCATTTTCCTTTTGGTCAGGCTTAAACAGAGTTCTACAGTATTTTTAAACAAAGTTTGAGTGAGACCTGGCTGGGAGCTGAATTTGAGGATGAAGATGATGTCCAAACTTTCTAAAACCCTTTATAGGCCCTGTTTCTTACAACTCGCCTCAAGTCACAGTTTATATGTCCGTGTAATCAAAGTGCCTTATATTTATATTTCGTCCTTATAAAGCACCGTTGACATGATAGTTCACTAACCCCCATAGGAGTCCTGAGGTAGATTAATGGCCCCATTTCACAAATGAGGAAGCTGAGGTAGATTTGAACTGACTTGTCTGCAAACCATGCGTTAGCAACTAAGCACAGTAGCAAAAATTAACATCGGAACTCACATCTTCTAACTCTTTCTCCTTCACAGCTGAACTATTAACTGTAGCTTGTAAAATGCAATTCCTTTCCCTGTAGCCAAAACAAAATTACATTTGGAAACCAGAATCAGAAGCTTGGTGATCATTTGTCAAATGTTTCATAAGTGATTAAAGGAGGATCGGGGCTCCCACACCCCCTGGGCCCTCCTATTCCTCTCTCAGATCCCTGAACACTTAGTATAAATTATCTGGCATTAGGATAGAGATCTTTTCATCAGCATGCCTTTGAAAAACATTAATGTACAGGAAAGAAAAATTCCTCTTCATAGGGACAAATGTCATCTTATCAGAGAGGAGCATGACAATAGCAGGAAGAGGGAGGGGATTCTGGAATGCAGAAGAGGGTGGGGCTTGAGGGAAGGAAGACAGGCTACAAGTGAAGCCCCAGGGAGGCCCCTAATCAGGGACTGGCAGCCATGATAGTATTGTGAGCTGGAAACACGGGCAGGGAGCCATCTTTCCCGGAGCTGGGACAAGGAGGAGTGCACAGCCCCACAGAGCTGCCTTGGTGTCACTGTTAACTAGGTCACAGGGCTACACCAAGACAAAGACATTTGGGCAGAGCTCATTTTCCTCACTGATGACCTCTTGGGGAACCACATAGCCGCCCAAAGGATGAAGGCAGAACCCCAGTCCTGAAGCAGTTCACCTCCCATGCCTGAATTCCCTGCGGTATCCATCCCTTTTTGTCACAAACCTGGAGACAGCCATCCCACTGGTGTCAGACTCAACTGTGACGAGCTCTACTCTGTCCCTCCTTTCTAACGCTCACCCATGCCTGCGGTTTCCAGACCAGGCAACACCTAAACCTTCTCACGGCAGAACCCGCTGTTAACAAAGAGGAATTCCCACTTTTCTCGACTCTCACATTTTCAGACCTTCCATGGCCCCAAACTCATGTCTCACCTAGCGTCTTCCTACAGTTTAAGTTTATTTACTTTATTCGTCCTCAGTGGAGATAGGAAACAGCTGGGCAACCTCGTGGGCATAATAACACTTTCGACACTTGCCAGAAACAATGGAGCCAACAGAAAGGACCACCCAGATATATGGATCCGTCTCACAAGAAAAGTTGAGGGCAGAGCAAATATTCCGGGACTTGGCAACATTCATTCTGCTTCTCTAATTATGCCCTATACAAAACTGTAAAAACACTCAATTCAGAGCTTGACTGTTGTCTCGAATATTCTATTTAACATGATATACTTGTCCAGAGAGCCACACACACATGTCTGTTCCTAGGATTCTTGCAGAGCAACTTGCTTTCCTTGCTACTTCACTTTCCCTTTAATTGTTGTCATGAATCTAGCCTTCCCCGTGTCTTCCCATAATGCTCTTCTGCATTTCTAAAAGCCTTTAATCTTCTTTCCCCCTTAGACTTTCTGAAGTTAAATGATAAAATGGATCGGGATGTCAGTCCAAAAAAGCCCCATGCTCTGAAAATCTCAGACATACTGCCTAGGAGATGGGTCTTTGGGGGTAATTAAAAGATAATGTCAATAGAGTTGGACAACGTGACAAGCTAATGGTCTCCTTCTGCCAAAGAAGAGGCCTCAGAGAAACTGAGACGTTATTTTCAAAGCCGGAGACCATTATCCTGTCACAGCACCATCCTTCGATGACTCGGCTGCTATTATGCCCAGTGATTAGAACAATAAATAAAAAAGAGGCAGCGAGGAGTAAGTGCAGGTTTCTGCAGCTAACTAGCAGCCCGACTGATCTCACTGGCTTAGGCCACAGGCGAGTTGTACAATGCAAGCCGACTGTAAGTGCTATACCATAGAGCTTGTATCTTAGACATACTTTTATGTCTTAAAATACCAATACGTGCTCTTAAGAAGTACCTATGAAGTTGTTGGGCTTCTGTGAATATTTCTCTTCTGTTTTGGCTGTGGCTGGGAAGGTGTGGTCTACGTTAGGGCGTGATTTTTGTCTATCTCCTTCAACGGGTGAGGAGGAGGAAATGAATGCTGTCTAGCATGGGATCACTAGAATGTGAGACCGGGATACACTGAAAACCCTTCGTGGTCAGCTGGCTCAGGTCCCATTCTTGTGTCAATCCAATATTCTATCCTTTTCTTCTTTTTTTTTTTTTTTAGGATTTCTTTCTTTCTTTCTGTGGGGGGGGGGGGGTTGGAGGGCAGAGAGAGAGAATCTCAAGCAGATTCCTTGCTGAGCAGAGAGCCCGATGTGGGGCTCCATCACATGACCCATGAGATCATGACCTGAGCTAAAACTGAGATCAGACGCTTAACTGACTGAGCCACCCTGGCACCCCCAGACAAGGCGGATTCTTAAATGACCATGCCAGGTCTCCCTTTGATTACCGCCATTTTTTTTTCCTATCCTTTTCTGAAGTGGATTGACCCTCCAAAGGTCTAGGGCCTGGTGTCCAAGTTCTTTCAGACTGACCAATTGACTTCTAGCCTAGCCCTGCTATTTGTTTTTCTGCGAATCAAAGAAGAGAGTGGTGTGTCCCGATACTGCCTCCCCATAGAATTCTCTGTGCAAGTCATTTTGCCTTTAACCTTGTGGGACCTTTCCTTTTTTACTTATATGTTTAGTTAGTTAGCTAGCTAGCTAGTTAGTTAAACAAAGCTTTGTCACACTACACAAAGATAAGCGTATGTAGAAAGCTGGAGTAGACCTTGTTAGTGTATGCTCATTATTCTCTCTAAACCTAAACCAATCCTGATTTTCATCTAACATTTTCAATTATTGCAAAATATTGAGTTATTTATTATCCCAAAAAGACTCTGTTATAGGACAGACTGATTAATCATCAGAATTTTTGAGGTACATTTATTTTTTACCATGAATTTGCCATGTCACCTAATTTTAGAATGTTTTTGCTCATGTTCTTATGCTCAAGGATCTAAAAAGGATACACAATCTATATCATGTACTTGCTTTGGAGCATCTGACAAAGAAGGCATTTTTTTTTTTTTTGCAAGTGACTGATCAAGTTACAGTTACCCTCCCTCAAATGTAGGTACCCCAAAGCAGAGAACTGGGGGAGAGCTGTCCAGAGTCACCTCAAAGTATGGAAAAAACCAGGCTTCATGATTTAATCCTGTGCTCTCTAGTGGTCACCATCAGTGAATCACAAGGCTGTAGGCGGGGCTCTGGAGCAGTGATCGGACCAACAGCCCTCAATTCAATATCACTTATTCTTGCTTCTCTTTAGCATCCTCGAGCATTTCAAGAAGATGGTTTAGAGCTTAACTCATGTGATGCAAAAGACTGGTAAAGAATTATTCCTATGTTAGCTTCAACTTTGTCCTCAGATGCCGGCAGCACAAACACCCTCATGAACAACTGACCCTCATTCTTAGAAGGGCCACCAGGTGGCTGTGATGAACTGTATACCAGAGCTGGGTCCTGGCCCAAAGAAAGGTACAGAAACCTATGCATGGTAGGTTGAAACTCCATGGATGTCTCCAGACCCCGAAATAGGTTGCAGGTGTTTGTCTCAAAGATGAGAACAGATAATGAATAAAACATGCCTGGAGTTTTGTGTCCAGAGAATGTGACAAGCTTGAATCTGATGACTTTGGGAATGAGATGAAATATGAGTTTGAGCTCATCGGCAAAGCTTTTAACGAATCCAAGCTGCTGTGGCTGGTATTGCTACTTACAGACTGCAGTTTGCCCCAGGTCTATGGGAGGACAGAAAGAACAATGGGGGTGGAGTACCTGCAAGGGGAAAGAAGGCGTAGGGTGGGAGGAAGACAAAGGAAGCACAAACTGAGTTCTGGCTGATGGTGGCCTGTGGAGTTTTAAAAGGGGAGCCCTCCCTGGCTATCTCCTTGATTGCCTTCACTGACCTTCATTTTTGAGCCAGAAGAAAAGAGATATAGATTACTTGGCAGATCAGCGCATTTTATAAAAATACTCAGATTTAGAGATGCTGGTGGTGTTGCATTTCTATACCATCAGTGATTCCACTTTGACTTGGGGTGCTTGAATAGAGACATTCCTTACTGTATTTTAGTGTAAGATTAAACATTTAATGTCATCTCTCTACTGCATAAAAAAGCCAACCTTAAACGTAGGGGAAGTGAGATAACTTTTTGTGACTACATTGTCCATGCAAAGTTATCTTATTTCCCACATGTATGAGTGCACATCTTTTTTTTTTTTTTTTTTTTTTTTGGG
>LNAC01001707.1:22098-76037 GCA_002007465.1 Ailurus styani
TTTTTTTTTTTTTTTTTTTTTTGGAGCGAGAGAGAGAGAGAGCGAGAGAGTGGATACAAGCTGAGGGAGTGGGAGAGAGAGAAGCAGGCTCCCCGCCTGGCAGGGAGCCCGATGCGGGGCTCGATCCAAGGACCCTGGGACCATGACCTGAGCCGAAAGCAGACACGTAACGACAGAGCCACCCAGACGCCCCATAAGTGCACATCTTTAAAGAGAAAGACGGATTGGCATTCAATTTTTAAATTTTCTTAGACTGTCACAGTCTACTGAAACTCCAGTTGTGGTTTAAGGAAGGTCCAGTAGGGGGAGCTGTAACACCGCTCAATCCAGCATAGCTCTCTTAACAGCAAGATGTTCTGGAGCGAATGTGGACTCCAGGCTGCTTTGTGAACTCTGTTCTCGCTGAGCTTCGAGTGAAAGACTCTTTCTCTTTCCATGCTGTTCCTAGCTTCAAAGATAAGCTAATATGTTGAGATTTGAATTCAATTCCTCATATTTTGGGACCGCCAGGGAAACATACCATCAAGTTACTAATTAGCGCAATTCCCAAAGAGCAATTTGGTGGTGGCCCCCTAGTGATCTAAACTGGTACATGCAGCTTTGTAAAACGCCACCCACCCATTCGTTAGGATTTATTTTCTAGCACCTACAAGGTGAGACGTCCTATGACTGCCATTGTGACTCTTCACTTACATATACTTAAAAGTATAAAGTTTGAAGGAATCCAAGAAATTGTCTAATACAGAAAGACAAAATTTGCTACCGTCAGTGGAATAACTCCAAGCCCCACCCTTTGTGAATATTAGAGTCTTAGGAAATACATTTTACTTCCCTGAGCTTCAGTTTTTTTTTTTTTACTCTTCCCAAAGGGAAATGATTATTACACGCGTCTCAAAGGGCTGCAGTGTATGATGTACATGACAGTGTTTGTTAGTGTACTAGACCAATCTTATTTTTTTTCTTAGTAATACTGATTCACAATGATGAATGGCCTCCCGACTTCTGTCCAGGGCTCATCTCAGTGGGTCAAAATACAAAGTGAGGAACCTCCCCTCTCTGGTCGGCTTGTAAACGTCATTTCACTCCGTATCTGTATCTATGGGGTTCTCAGTCTGTACATTCATAACTGATTTTTCTTGTTAGTCCTAACTGTGAACTGTCGTGGTCAGGGACTTATCTGGTTTACCAAAACATCTGGCTTAATGTTTAGTGCACTGTCGATGCTGCGTAAATGTCTGTGAACTAAATGTTGTTGAATAAAACACAGTATCACATTTTTAAGAGAATGTTTTCATTCCATTATCTATTTATTTTTAGGGGGTCTTCAAACCAGATGACAGGGTCAGTTCCAGTCACTTTGAGGCAAATTGGCATCACTGCAACTCTTAGGTACTTTCCCAATTTAATGCAAATCAATCAAGACACGTTAAATAAGTACAAAATGTGTTCAAGTTAGTATATTACGTTATATTATTGGGTATTCATCAAGAATTTTAATGACTGGGAGCACTAGTCGGTTAAGCATCTGCCTTTGGCTCAGGGCATGATCCAGGGTCCTAGGACTGAGTCCTGCATCAGGCTCTCTGCTCATCAGGGAGTCTGGTTTCCCTTCTGCCCCTCCCCCCACCTGTGTGTGTGCACGCATTCTCTCTCTCTCTCAAATAAATAAGTAGAATCTTTTTAAAAATGAGAAAAAAGAATTTTAACCGTTTAAATGAGAAGTGTTGCACAGAAAGAGATTTAAGTACAAGAAATGTGTGAAAAAGACAACTATCAACCAAAATTCAGATTCCCACTTCTGTGGTTTAGAGTTGCATTTAGAAAGAGTTATCCAGCCATGAACTACATATTCTCATCATATTTGCAGGTGAAACCATGTGATTAATTCTTTTCCAATGGGATAAAAGAAAAATACAATTTTGTCACTACTAGGTTGAGATGCCATGGCGTCTCTGGTCTGTTGGATGAGAAGACTCTAAGGCCTTGGAGCACATTGTAGGAGAGCTTGATGGAAGGTTCCTGGATCACCATTTAGAAGAAAGACATCAAATGGCTAGAAATCTGTATTACGTCATAAGCAAGAACTAAGCATCTATTGGATTAAGCCACTGAAAGTTTAGAATTTGTTAAAGTAACTTGCATTCTCCTAACAAGGCATCTCATGATTTTCAGATGAATTGGGTTAATAACAAATACTTTGGATTCAGAGGAGGAAACAATCACTATGGGATGAAGTAGGCGAATGGCTTCCTTCAAGCGATGAAGTTGGAATGGAGACTTATAGAAGAAGGACCCTATCTACAGGGGAGGATCTGTGGCAGAGAAGCCAGGCAGGAGACTGAACACATACGGAAGAAAACAGTGAGCAGGTAGCTGTTCCAGTATACCGAGACAATTTTGACTCCAAAGGCCACACAGACCAAGCTCTTGATACCCTTTCAAGTCTTCAGCTTGCTTTTGCCTTCTAGGTATTTGGGGCTGTAGGCAATGAGATCCTCCTCAGGTAGGTCTCTTACTACAATAATTAGACATTTCATTCTCCCATAAAAGCCTGCTTTGGATATGAAAGTGTCAGGTCTTGCCAGCTGCCTAGTGCCTGAAGCACTCATTTTTTTTAAAGATTTTATTTATTTATTTGACATAGAGAGAGAGAGATCACAAGTAGGCAGAGAGGCAGGCAGAGAGAGAGAGGAGGAAGCAGGCTCCCCACTGAGCAGGGAGCCTGATGTGGGCCTCGATCCCAGGACCCTGAGATCATGACCTGAGCTGAAGGCAGAGGCTTTAACCCACTGAGCCACCCAGGGGCCCCTGAAGCACTCATTTAAATTGCATTTTTCATTTGCAATTTCTGATATTGCTGAACTCACAATCACACCTAAGAACAAGAACTCAGAATCACTGGGATGGATAAGGTACTTCCTGCTCTAGTTTCCCCTTCGAGCTGGCATCAAGAGATGATGGGTTTTATGTACAGATGTCTCACCACTGTTCCATGACAGAGACGATATATTATTGTCTTTATATTCCCCTCTAACCACAACCAAAACTTTGGCCTTAAAAGAAAAGGTTATAAATAGCAAGTCAGAACAGCATGGGGGACAGAGTTCATATAATTCAGCATACTGATTATATTGAAGGTCATTTATTTTCCTTATTGAGAATCAAAGATTTATAAGTGATACATCTATATAAAGATGGGGAAATTAGAGCAAAACTCCTGTAAAATATTAAATTATTTAGCTTTCCCTTTTTTTTTTCTAAGTGACAAACTAGCTTAAGAAAAAAGAAAGAAAGAAAGAAAGAAGGAATAAGATACTAGAATTTCACCTAAAATCCATGGAGAGGAGTAAAGTTAGGTTTCAAGAATCATCTTGAGGTTTTTTTCTTCTCTTTGTCTATTTATCTATTTTATTCTTCTGTTTTGTCCAGAATAGTTTTCTCAACTTTCTCATACACAGGATGGAAAATGGCTACTGCCAAGAGATCTCATTTCTCAATTCAAGAGGATAGACAGATTATTTTGACTTGGAATATTTTAGTCCCTATTCCAAACAAAAGGGAAAGAATTTGATTGGAGCAATGAATTTTGGCCAAGGTGGGAGGGGGTAGGCTCATTGTTTGAATGGAGCTGGGGAAATTCTTGGAAGAGAGGAGAGGGTGAGGCTTATTTGATAGACAAACCAATGCCAAGTGACTTATGTAAGGAAACACACAACTAGTTAATAGAGAAAAAGAGCAGAATACCAAGAGGTCAAGTGCCTTAGCCCAGGAAATGGAGTCAGTTAAGAGAAGAGAAAGGATTGGAGTCAGCTTCTTAATCCAATGCTGGTAGTTGTTTATTAAATGTTTCTTTCTCATCATTTCAGTCCTCAAGGGAGAGTCTTAGTCCCTGAAACCATTCAAGACAGGAATTTGTCTCGAATGTTCAACTTTTGGCACATAGTCTCCCCTGAGATTCTAAATACCAACCTCCAGGGTCATTTCACACAATAATTTCTTCCTAGGCACTGTTCTTTCCCTTTCTGTTTCATGTAGACACTGTGTATATTGTTCAACACAGATGGTCTCCTGTCAAAATGATTGCTTGTTAAAGTTGTGAAGGCTGATGCCAAAATGTACAGTTTGGTCCAGATGATGCTTTGGAAGGGGAAAGACACATTCATCACTAGGTCGAATTCACACTGCCTGGATTTGCTAAGAGCACAACAAAAAAATGAGTGCCTCCCAAGTGTTGGTCACAGTTTACCCCCTTCTGGAATTTAGATTTGCCGAGTCCCTTGAAAAGTAGATGAAACAGCAACAATTATTTAACAAAATTGACATTTCTGTCTCAGCCTCAGCTGTGATGAGACACTTGAAAAGGCCTGCACCCAAAAGCTCACATTGTTACCTAAGCTTTAAAATAGCTTCTCAAGAGGATTGGTTGATTGAATGTAATCTGTTGAATTCTGTATAACGCATGCATATAAATGATGATAAAATGATCCCTTTAGAACCACAGGCCAGGGTTGTTCGGGGTGTTGCTGGAGACAGTTTGGATCAGAGGTTGTTGGTTCTGAGAAACCACTCCTCTACCACCTCCAAGAAAGACCTGTGTTAACTAGTAGCATTAATAACATGATTGCCTTTCCAAAAGCCTATTGTCTCCCGAGACTGGAATTTGAATTGTTGCCAATGGGTTGACTTTGATCCTAAAGTAACATCCCTCCTGATCAAATTTCTTGATAAATATAGAGTGATATTACTAAGGAGTAATTATAGATGAAATGAACCAAGAGAAAATATCTCATACATATTTAATTTAAAGGCTAATATTGAACACTCTATTAGTCAGTTTCTCTCTGGGATGAATATTTTTGTTCATGTTCCTTTTAATAATTGCTAGTCACCAAGTACATTTGTATCTATAATAGGGCTAATACAGTTAGGTATAAGAACATGAGGTCGCCTGAAGGCTAATTTTATCAATATTTTGTAGTTTGAAGATTTAGGTATTCTTTTTCAAATGTATTCTTTTAATAAAAAAAAATCTTTCATAGTATGCAGAAATATGCATTTTTTTAAGAAAATCTTAAAGATAAAGGAAAGTAAAACTAAGAAAACTAAAGTCACCCAGAATCCCCAAACCCAGGAATAACCACTGATGATATTTTGAGTTTTATCCTTTTAATCATTTGTGTGTCTGTCGTGTCAGGTGTGTGTCAGGCGTGAAGAGATTTTGACTAAGATAGCTAGAGGTGATCCATATTGGCAAAAAGAAGTGCTTATTTGCCTGTGGATAATTCATTCTTAAAAAAAAAAGTCTATAAAATCTAAAATGCTCACAAACAATGCAGTGCTACCCCTTCAGGATAAGCCTGTTATCACACCAAGAAAATCAAGAACCACATGCTTCTCCCTTAGGATGAAGCAGGACTTTGGTGAGTGAAGAGAGCGATCTAAAGACAAAGCGATTGTGAAATATGAAGGAAATATTAGATACCTCCAAAGTAGACTCAGTATTATAATTTGAAGGGTGACCTTTATTTTAAAGAAAATGAATGGTTTATATCATCTTCTGGGCTCTAGGTACATGTGTACTTATGTAAATGTAAATTTGTTTGTGTTTTCTGGTCACAGACTGGACCGGGAGTTGGGGTTTCAGCTGTTATTAGCATAACTAAGATATATGTCATAGGTTTTCTAAATTAGAATTATATTCAAAGGGCCTTCCAATCCTGCTTTTTGAAACTTAAGACTGTGTTATGAGCATTGTCACATCATTAAATATTTTGAAGTATGATTCTTTTGAGGACTGCAAATATTCCCTTAAGTAATGGACTACAGTTTATTTAATTGATCTTTTTGTGTTGATTGATTTAATTTCAATATTTGTTTTTCATTTAGGAATGCATATATAAAATATGTCAAATGTGGTGTCCATTCACTGTTGTCATTTTTTATAGTATCTTCCTATAAGAAGAACTTTAATCAAAGGCTAAGGACAGCTTTAAAAGTTTTTGATAAACATTACTAAATTTCTTTCCAGAAAAGTGTAAGAGTTCCCATCTTCACTCTCACATATATTAGGTGAAAGGAGATCTAGATTAGATCATTGAAAAGGTAACTGTATGTGCACTGAATTCAATGTACCCAAATCATCAATCTGTCTTAGCTCTAGTAATTTTAAAAGTGCAAACCGTTGTGATTTCTAATTACAGTCAGGGATTCACTATCCCTGACTACATTGATTCAAAGGCAGGATCCAGCTGAAAGCTGCTCTCTAGGATGTCAGCTCCGAGGTCAACCTCCAGGTCTTCCCCAGAGTGAATTCAGCTAGTGCTTGCACAGGGCTCTTATGTGGGAAGCCTGAAATGTGGGTCCATATTTGCACTGCATTTCCACCTAATCAAGTAAGTTACCTTTCAAAATCCCTTTGTGTTCCCCCAGGAAACACATACAAAAATGGAAAAGTCTTTGGTTGCTATTTACTGTTATCATACCTAGACAGCTAGATAAAATAATTTTTCAGAGCATTCTGAAGGTATAATTGGGAATAAGTAAGTAAAACAAAGGAAAAGACTTTAGACTTGAATACCAGAAACTACTTCCTTGCATGCACAAAGAATTACTTATGAAACTAACTCCCCAAACAGAGCAAAGGAAATCTTACTGCTTAGGACAATTGAAACTAATTTGTAAGAAGGATTCCTTACTGTCTGAGGATGAGACTTAGGTGGTGAATACTTATTTCTCCCTCTTTCACAAAAGAAACCTCCCCAAAGGCACTCGTCTAAGGAATCACGTCTCATTTTGAATCCCAAAGTTGCATTCAAGTGCATTAAGTCTGCTGTTGTAAGATTCTGCACATACATACACACACACACACACACACACACTTCATCAGTCACAAGGCCAGGCAAATGTGACAAACATTCCCACATACTAACTGATCCAGCTACTTACAGTAGTTCCTTAAGAACTCCCTTCTTTAGAAGCATCTGTGGGTATGCACACACTGAAGTGTGTGTGTGTGTGTGTGTGTGTGTGTGTGTGTGGTTCTTAGCAATAGTGCTATTCCTAATAGAGACAAAAGAGATGAAGGAGGAAATAAAGCAAAGGGAAAAGCCCTTCCCTTCACCCTGATTTACTATGGACTGGCTTTTATTTATGCTGCTAGCTTTTTATATGTGGAGTTTCCTGAAAATGGCCTTATTTACAATTGCAAATTATTAAGCTGATCTTTTCATAACTTAGGACTGAGCATTGGAAGCCTTTTCCATCAGATATTCTAATAATTCAGATGTTCAATGTATTTTTGAATTATTTTTGTCTTAACTGTGCGCTTTCCCCCTTCTTTCTTTTTTTTGAAACTTCTCTCCACTTCCTTTTTCATTTCCTTTCCTCTTTTCCATCTTTATGACTCTCTTTTTGTGCTCTGTAGACAAATCCACGGTTGAGAATTCTCGTCCAAATTCAACCTGGACAGGTTTTGGGAGCACTCTTTCCACCATCGAATTCCTAGTCTTCTAGGTCCTGTGATTCCCCTCCACATCTTTCTGTATATCCTCATCCTTCTCAACTTTTCTAAACTACTCTGGAATCTTCTTTCCTAAATGTCTTTGGGTCAGATAAAGAGAACAAAAGAGATTCAAGGGGGGAAAAAAGCAGACATTTTTAATATTTTCATGATTTGCTGTTTTTCAGAGACCAACTATTTGAGGCCAAGGAAAGAATCACCAAGTAAACTTTCTGCTGCTTTCTTTTATCATGCTGGAGGTGACCATACCAGTAATTTCTTCTGAGTGTTTGTGATGTCTCTTAAAAATTTACCTGGAAAAGATGTCAAAAATCAGGTCCATGCTATTGGAGTAGTAGTATGAAATTGTGGGCAATTTGATATTGATTCTTAATTATTACGTTTGGAACTTCACAGATTAGTAATATCTAACAGTTATGTAAAGTCCTTTGACTTTTTTATTTCCCTAAATTTAGTTTCAGCAGTTAGTCAAATTTGTTTATTTTTTTCATGTGAATTTCTGTTAAGAAGGTAGACTGCTGAGCACAACAAAACTTGGGGATGTGTCCCCACCCTACTCCTGACAGCCGTGGCCCTTGGACATCATTGATCCTACTAGTTATCCCTTGTACTCCTTCTAGAGGAGTCACTGTCACCAGCTTAGGGTTATGAAAGGTAAATTTAAAAAAGAAAGAAAAGAAGGAAGGAATGAAGAGAGAGAAAGAGAGAGTCCTGGGTTGAGGCACTCTCCTACCCATTTCCTATCTTCCTTCCTTCTTTCCTTCCTCCCTCCCTCTCTCCTTTCCTCCCCTCTTCCTGCCTTCTCTCTCTCCTCTCTCTCTTTCTTTCTTTGTGAATCAAGCATCAGGCATCTTCTTTCCTTCCCTTGCAAAATATAAGAAAATGGATCCAAACCCTGGCAGAAAACTTTTAAAAGGTTATCAACCCTTGCTTTAGTACTAGATTGTTGCTCTGTCCCACCTGGCCCTTTGACTTTTCAATGAGACAGTGTGTTATGCTTTTCTTTGAATTTGCTACATGCCAAATACCTTCTGTTTGTTCCTGCAGACCCATTCTTGCACACTCTCTACCTTTCTCTGTGCCTCGCAAAGCTGACCCCAGGGGGCCGCATCCAGGATCTCCAGGCTTCAGGTGGAGCTCAGCGGGGGGGAGACTGCCCAGGGGAGAGCAGCAGGCAGGAGGAGAGTGCTGTCGGGACAGTTTTTCCCCTAATTTAATTCCTGGCCGATCACGTTCAGTTAGCTCCGTCTTTCCAGAGTAGCTGCAGCTGCTGTCAGAGACTTTCTCTGTACACTTCTTTTTGGTTCAGGTAATTGTTTCTTCACCCTTCAGGAATTCGGGTAGTAATGACTTCTGTGGTACTATCACCAGTGTCCCGCCTTACTACTACTTGGCCTAAATCCTGTTCACATCCTGGTAAGTGATCTCTTCACTAAACTTGCCTCCACTCGGTTTTAGTGTGCTATTTCCTTTTAGGACACTAACTGTCAATCTTGAGTAGTTAGTAGGTTTTATCTATCTGTCTATTAAATATATG
Source organism: Ailurus styani (assembly GCA_002007465.1). Classification (NCBI taxonomy): domain Eukaryota; kingdom Metazoa; phylum Chordata; class Mammalia; order Carnivora; family Ailuridae; genus Ailurus; species Ailurus styani. Next base: position 31,155 of record LNAC01001707.1, read on the forward strand.
CATATATATGCGATGATCTCATTCTGATAAAAAGAGTGGAAAAAATGAGAAAAATCCTCATGTATATTTACTATATATCCATATATTGCAAGTTTTCTTTATAAGCCAAAGGGTTTATATATTGGTAGGGGGCATATCCAGATCCTTATTAATAAGCTTTTTATTTTCTCTTTCTCTAATGTTCATATATAATAATCGGAAGGTTTGGTTGGTCAGCCAATTAACAAATGTGTATTGATGTTTTATGACATCGACCATGTCCTAAGAGTGAGGAACCCAGCGATAAGATGGGCAGAATCTCCACCCACACAGAGATGCCATTGTATCGAAGACAATCAGGCAACACAGAAGTAAATAAGCCAATCAATAGGGTAGTTAAAGTGGTAGGTACTATGAAGAAGACGAAAGAGGGTAATTTCAAGAGAGTGGACTGTAGCAGAAGAGATTGTTTTCGTTTGGGATTTGAGAGAAATTCTCCATGAGGAGAAGCCACGAATGGAGATGAAATGAGTAAGAATGAACCAGCCACATGGGGAAAGCCCCAAAGTCTCAGATGTAAAATGAACCCTAAGTACAAATGGGTAGGAGTAAGCCACCAAAAAAGGCCATGGATGAGGCAAAATAAACCAGAAGAGGATGAGAAAGAGATTAGGCTGGGGACACTGGAAGGCCAGAAAATACTGGCTTGGGTAGGCCATGGAAGGAAGTTTGGATTTTATTCAAAGTGTATTTGGAAGCCACCAGGGACTCTCATGTGGAGCAGTATGTTGATCTGATTTATGCCTTAGAAAGATCACTCTGGCTGCTAAGTGTAGAAGGGACTCTGGGTAAGGAAGCAAATGGGGAGGCAGAAAAATTACTTCAGAGGTTATTGCAATAACCCAGGGAAGAGAGCATGGTGCCTTGGGAAAATGTGGTTACAGCAGAGGTGGTGGGAAGTGGTTGGATTTGGTATATATCTATATCTATATCGATACACATATGTATATTTTATTGTTTAAAAGATGTATTTATTTTACAGAAAGAGCATGAGTGGGGGAGGGGCAAAGGGAGAGAGACAGACTCCTGAAGCAGGCTCCCTGCTGAGCACTCAGTGGGACATGGGGCTGGGTCCCAGGACCCTGAGATCATGACCTGAACCGAAACCAGAGTCAGATGTTTAACTGACTGAGCCACCCAGGTGCCCCAGAATATATTTTAAAGCTATATTTCATTGGTGGATTGGATGATGGGACTGAGGGTGAGAGAAAAATCTAGGAGGACTTCTAAGTTTCTGTCCTAAGCAACTAAGTGAACAATGAGAGCATTTGCTTAAATAAGTAACACTTGGAGAAATGAATACTGGGCATTTGGGTCAAGCAAGAGTTCTGTTTATGTCACGTTAAGTTTAAAATACCTATATCATTAGATATTGAATAGAAAGTTGACTATGCAGGGGACCACAGGATTCTGTTTCTTAGATTTTGGGTCCCTTTTAAATTGAAGCATAGTTGGTAAAAATAATGTATGACACAATTGGAAGCTTGCACCTTAGTTAAAATGTCTAAGAAATTACTCCGGATTGGGGTGCCTGGGTGGTTTTGTCAGTTAAGCATCTGCTTTGGGCTCAGGTCATGATCCCTGGATCCTGGGATCCAGCGATCCATTGAGCCCTGAGTCCAGCCCCCTGCTCAGTGGGAGTCGGCTTGTCTCTCTCCCTCTGCTCCTCCCCATCTCCCTGCTCCTGCTGTCTTGTGCTCTCTCTCAAATGGATTAACAAAATCTTACAAAAAAAGAAAAAAGAAATTTCTCTGGATTAGGTTCTATGGAAAGTATGTGTGAATTTTACTTTTTGTGGCATTCAATCTGACACTGAGTGTGGGTATCTTATAAAAAACTCAAATCACTTACTCCTATGCCAGCACAATGTATCCCTTTATTTTCCAAAGTCCATTAATGAACCTTAAGTAAATAGAAATAGACAATATTTATAATATTTTAGTCTCTCTTACTTGGCCTGAAGCTCAAGATTAGAATCCATTCCTTCAAGAAATTCCGATCTTTTTATTACCACCTTGCTATTTACCCTCAATGCATCTTGAGCTAACAAATTTGGAAGAATGTTTCATAACTAATCAGTTGAAACCTATTGAATTTAGAATTTCTAGAGAGCCTGCCTTGATGAACTTTGCTCAGGAGCCCAAACTTTTGAGGTCACCTAATTTGAAACACTTACTAACCATGCTAGTAATCTGACACCAGTAGGGTTAAATTGCCTGAAATCTCATAATAGAAAGCAATAGCTGAGTCTAGAACCCAGGTCTACCAATTCCCAGTCCAGTGCTATTATCATTACCCTTCAGGGTTATTGATTTATTCATTCATCATATATTTATGGAAGCTCACTACATATTACACACTGGCCTAGTGGTTTGAAAATCTAAATAAATCACTATTATCACTACCTTCTAGTCACTTAAATCTAGTAAGTAACTTAATACAAGTAGAAAAATTTTGATACAAGGCACAGTAGATATTATAATGAAATAATGAAACAAACTATGTAAACTCCCAGAGGAAATTGAGACATTGCCTTGGAGCTTTGAAAAATCTTTTTTTTTCTTTTTAAGATTTATTTATTTATTTGTTTGTTTGTTTGTTTGTTTGTTTGGAGAGTGAGAGAGAGAGAGACAGAGAGAGCACAAGTGGGAGCAGGGGCAGAAGGTGAGGAAGAGAGAGAATCTCAAGCAGAGTCCGCACTGAGAAGGGGGAGGGATTAGAATGGCTTTTTTGGAGTAAATAAGATTTGGCCTGGAATGTGACAGATAGGGAGGACTCTTATAAGTAGAGAAGCTCAAATAGCCTGACCAAAATGTCTGCCCTCTCTTGTCTACTAAAATGCAGACTAAATGCAGAGACTAGAGTTTCTATTTATAGCATCTGTCCACGTCTTGGAACCCAGAGTAACAAGTGCTCTACAGTGAGTGCTACCAATCCACACCAAGTCCCGAAGAAGCCCACATTTCTTGTTGAAAACTAAAGGAGGAAAAATTCAACTGTTTTTTTTGGGGGGTGCGGGTGGGAGAAGACATGGTATATGATAACAACGCAAGTCATGTTTTCATTGAGTTGACTAGCTGTTGGGGCCACGCAGGACTTCAGCCAAAGGGCTGCCTTCAGATTCCAAGGCCTTGTCATTCACTGACCCTAATTGTAGAGAACTCAGCCAGTTTTTCCCTCAAGGTTTCCAACTAGAAGCCATAGCATAAAACACAATCTCATTGTCTCTGGCTGTTTTGAAGTTCCCTCCCACAGACTGGCCTAGATAGATTTATTATATTTTCAACTCAAGTCTAATTTCAGTAATGCCAGAAATGTAACCAAATTAGAAGAAGGAAGGAAGGAAGGAAGGAAGGAAGGAAGGAAGGAAGGAAGGAAGGAAGGTCTGCGCCCATCTAGAAATAATTCATTGCCGCCCACTCCACACTGTAAATTATTCCAGGGAAACCATGTTGAAAATAACTCAGAGTCCTTACTATTGCTCTCTTGGTTTTGTTTCTCTGAAAGACATTGTTGTCACCTGTTATATATGGCCGTAAGCAAGCTCCCAACAACATAACTGGAAGGCCAGCAAAAGAAATTACCTGAGTCTTTCTGCAACAGTAAGGAAGGTGCTGATAGATAAGTGCAAAGCCAAAGCAGTTAGGAGTAGACAAGGACAAGAAGGCCTTCTCGTTTAGTTACATCTGGCCTGTGTCCGTGGCTAGATCATATATCTGACAATATCCTCCTTTTTAATGCTTTGCAGATCCAAGGTATATTATCATACCCTAAGCCTGAACTCTCCAGGGAAATTATGTCAAGCCATAACCAAGGAAGTACGATTGTAAAAATCACCCCAGGAACCAGCTGTCTGGAAATCACCTTTAGGAAACAGGAGACCCATGTACCAACAGGGGGCACTGTGAGACTGAGGAATGATGAGAGATCCCTGCACTCCCTCCTCAAGTCCTTGCAAGAATTGTGCTCAGCATTTAGCCCTGCCTGGAGGGGTGGGGTTGGGTGGGGGGAGGGGGGAAGCAGAGAGTAGAAGTCCGTTTTATTTTTAGAACTTATCTCTGTGCACTCAGGGTGGACGTACAATTCTCATAAACTAATCTTCCCGGTTTATTTTGCATACACAACACATTCCTGATGTGGGCAGGAAACAAACTAATTTTTATAAAGCCTTGGTGTCAAATATATTCATTAATTGGATGTGCTGACCTGGGTGGTAGTGCTATTTTAGAGAAAAAAAAATGGATCAAATCAAGATGACTTACCCTAAAAAAAGATAAGTTTTCTGCAAATTACTGAGAAACAGTTTAGCAGGCAGTTAGAAATATTAATCTGGGTAATATGGACATAAAACTAAAATAGTCATACAGCTTCCACCTAGAATGTTTGAGACTGTGTCTTTTAAAAACTGAGATCCCATTGCTATAAATTACTTAAAATGCAAGTAGGCTTTCTTTGTCCACAGCGAAGCCCACAAACACATTATAGAAGTTTTGCAGAGAAATTGAAAAACAGAAAAGCCTCATCGTTTCTTCATGACTGAATTCCTTCCCTCCCTCCCACCTTCCTTCCTTCCTTCCTTCCTTCCTTCCTTCCTTCCTTCCTTCTCTCCTTCCCTTCCTTCCTTCTTTCCTCATCTGCATACACTACAAAATGATCACCACCAAACATCTAGTTGCCATCCATCTTCATCCAACTGACCTCCTCAATCCATTTTATCCACAGACTAGCCCCCTTCCCCTCTGGAAACCACTAATCTGTTAGTTCTTGTGTTGTGTTGTGGTTTTTTTGTTTTGGGTATTTTTTTTTTGTATTGTTTTGTTTGTTCAATTGTTTTGGTTTTGTTTTTTTTTTTTCTTTTAGATTCTACCTGTGAGTGGAATCACATGGTATCTACCCTTCTACCCTGACTTACTTCACTTAGCGTAATACCTTCTATGTCCATCCATGTTGTTGCAAAAGACAGGATCTTATCCATTTTTATGGCTGAGTTTTATATGTATATATAAAACATATGCCACATCCCCTTTTACAATTCATCCTTTGATGGACCTTAGCTTGCTTCCATATCTTGTCTATTGTAGATACTGCCACAATGAACATAAGAGTGCATATATCTTTAAGAATTAGTGTTTTTATATTTCTTAGATAAATACCCAAAAGTAGAAAAGCTGGATCTATGGTATATCTATTTTTAATTTTTTGAGGAACCTCTGTATGGTTTTCCATAGTGGCTTCACCAATTCAGATTCCCACCAACAGCGTACAGAGGTTCCTTTCTCCACATCCTTTCCAACTTGTTATTTCTTGTCTTTTTCATAATAGCCATTCTAACAGGTGTGAAGTGATAGGCCATTGTGGTTGTGATTTGCATTTCCCTAATTATTAGTGGTGTTGAACATCTTTTCATGTGCCTGCTGGCCATCTGTATGTCTTCTTCAGAAAAATGTCTATTCAGATCCTCTGCCCATGTTTTAATCAGGTCATGTGCTTTTTTTATTGTTTAGTTGTATGAGTTCTTGATATGTATTGGATATTAAACCCTTATAAGAGATATGATTTGCAAACATCTGCTCCAATGGAGTAGGCTGCCTTTCATTTTGGTGATGGTTTCCTTCACTGTGCAGAAGCTTTTTTATTTGATGTTGTCCTATTTGTTTACATATTTGTTTTTCTTGGATTTGGAGTCAGATCCACAAACATTGCTCTGTTTTCTTTAGGAATTTTATACTTTCAGGTCTTATATTCAAATTCTTAATCCATTTTGAGTTAATTTTTATGCATGATGTGAGATAGTAGTCTAGTTTCATTCTTTTGCACGGCTGTTTAGTTTTCCCAGCACCATTTATTGAAAAGACCATCCTTTCTCCATTGTATGTTCTTGGCTTCTCTGTTGTAAATTAACTGTCCATACATATTGAATTTATTTTCTAATCTCTAACCAGGGATTTTATGGAATAAATCATAAAATCCCTGTTCTCATTTATGGCAAAGAAGATCACATTACCCATGAAACGTTATTTCCTGAGCATCAAATGCACACTTAATGTTGTGCCAGGTGCTGGAGAGAGAGACAAGGAAAGTAGAAACTGAATTCATTTTCCTTGAGCCAGTTCCAAAAAAATACACCAAAGACTACATGATACTCTTTTGATCATTACCATGGTAGTATTTGAACTAAATCCTGGTGTCTTTAAATCCCCATAGTTAGATTTCTGCCCAAAGTTCATGGAAGTATATAATCTCAGAACTTGAAGGAATTGAATAAAGGCTAACATTTATTTCACTGCACTATTCCGTATGTGTCTATAAAGAGCTATATGCCTTACCTGCGTTATTTTTTTAATCTTTATAATGAATCATTAGGCTTGCCCCCATTTTACAAATAAAGAAATGGAGGTTTAAGAAAATTCAGTAATTTACACAAAGTTAATAAAGGCAAAGTCTTGAGTTTTACTCTAAATCTATGATTCTAGAACCTGGGCTATGCTCTACTCATTTTCAGGACCAGAAAAACAATTCCGAGATCAAATCCAAACACTGAATAAACACGTTCTTCCAAATACGCAGCACCAGCATGCCCACCAAATGCTCATCCAGCCTTCCAAACACAAGGAACTCAACTCCCATCTGAGGTCATCTATTTCATCTTTGAACAGTTCCCATTACTGTACAACTCAGATAGTCACATTTTCCGAGAAAGGCAAAATCTTGAGTTCGAAGTCCAGAAACCTCAGGAGGAAGAGCTCACATGGTCTCCCATCCACACTTACTTGAATGTGTTAGAGCCACATCCACTTGAACGTCTTAGCTCCTCTAGGTGAGCCATGAAGCTTTTAAGTTGCAACAAATAGCACTTGGAGGAGATTCCTTTCTGAACTCTCTGTCCTTCTGTTAGAAATCCTATAGGGAGGTTATCCTTGGTGTGTGGACTGAATTGGAAGAAGAGTCTGCAGCATACCCTGTGCAGAGTAGGAGTCTCTCAGTTGCTTTGCAAATACCTGCTTTTTCACAGGCGGTGACTGGATCACAAAACCAAGTGGCTTGAGACTAGGCAGGAATATAATTCTACCAATCTCCTAGGGAGACTTCAAACCTTCCCCTTGCCAGAAATTTGTGATCAAATGCCATGTATTGTATACTTACACCATTCTCCCCTCTTCTTTCATCTTTGTGTCCCTTTAAAAGCAGGAATATCAAATGTTTCCCACATAGGGTCACCAAATGAACCACAGGAGGCACATTTAAATTTGAGTTGCTGATAGATAACAAATGTGATTCCATCCTTATGCAGAAAGACTGCTATCTAACAGCAATTCAGATTTAGCTCATTGTTCTGTATTTTAATTTCCTAAATCTAGTGACCCTTATCTACAAAATAGCAACGATGTGGATGGAACTAGAGGGTATTATGCTGAGTGAAATAAGTCAATCAGAGAAAGACAATTATCATATGATCTCTCTGATATGAGGAATTTGAGGGGCAGCGCTGGGCGGGGGGTGTGGGTAGGGAGGGAAAAATAATGAAATAAGATGGGATGGGGAAGGAGACAAACCATAAGAGNCGGGGGGGTGCGGGTAGGGAAGGAAAAATAATGAAATAAGATGGGATGGGGAAGGAGACAAACCATAAGAGACTCCTAATCTCACGAAACAAACTGAGGGTTACTGGGGGGTGGGGGGAGGGATAGGGTGGATGGGTTACGGACATTGCGGAGCATTTGCACTATGGTGAGTGCTGTGAAAGGTGTAAGCCTGATGATTCACANGGGAGGGATAGGGTGGATGGGTTACAGACATTGCGGAGCATTTGCACTATGGTGAGTGCTGTGAAAGGTGTAAGCCTGATGATTCACAGACCTGTACCCCTGGGGCAAATAATAAAAAAATTAACAAAAGAATTGATGGGCGCCTAGGTGGTTCGATCAGTTAAGTTTCAGACTCTTGACTTCAGCTCAGGTCATGATCTCAGGGTCATGAGACTGAGCCCCACATCAGGCTCCTCATTCAGCTGGGAGTCTGCTTGAGATTTTCTCTTCCTCTCCCTGTACCCCTCCCCTGCTTCATGCACACACTCTCTCTATCTCTCTCTTTCAAATAAATAAATAAATCTTAAAAAATAATGATAGTTGAGGATCGCTGTCAAGTCTGGAGAAACATCTCTCAGGTTTTCTTTCATATATGACCTATAAGATTTCAAAAAATGTTAAGATTTCTAAAGTAGTGCTTAGTTATACATAATCTTTGAGTTGAAAGGCTCACTAACAACTACCCACCCTCGAGGCAGGCACCATAGGGCCTGGTTATGTGGGAGAAGACCTCTGCCCAGAACCACTCTGTGTAATGCTGGTGAGCTAACAGAGCAGGCAATAGAAGGAATCCTGAAAGTCATTCACATACCAGGGCTGCTCACTGTGTTGTAATGATACACAGGAGTGAGTGTGAGATGTCTAAACATACCTCCACAAAACCCGACTCAAATCCCTCTTGGCCAGAACTCTAAAATGGCCAGGGCCACTCCTGCACCAAGGCACATGAGGAAGAATGTAATGCAGGTAAAGTCAAAGCAGAAAGAGAAAGTTAAAAATACCTTATAATTAAAAGGTCTGACTTACACACATTTTTCAAAAATAAATAACATTGCGAACACACTGATGGGGTCCATCTCAGAACTTACACATACAAGTGCAGGGCCCTGAAACTGAGCTTCATAAATACACTAAATCTACATCCATCTGATCTTTAGCAGTTCATATGATCCACAGTACTCATTTTGTACTTAGTTTAGCAGCCTGGTGCTATTAGTTATCTGATGATTATAGAAATATATGTCTTTGTATCTTTGCATTGAGATTGCACGCTCTTTTGAGGACAGAAATCATATCTTCTACTTTATTTTTCTTTCTGTACTTGATGTCAAGTCAATCATTTTTAAAATGCATGTAGATATATGTGTACATAATATAGGCATAAAATAAATATGATAAATATATACATATTTATGTATCAAGGTATATAGGCTAAGTTCCCCCTTTTATATATGTCTCCATCTCAAAAATCAGGATGGTGACCAGATCCCCATAAAAATATGTACTTGGAGAGAAAACATTTGGATTGAAGCCCCCATTTTATCACGTAACAGCTGTGCATTTAAGTTCTCTGACTCCGTTTCCTCATCCGGAAAATGGAGTTGATGGAGGTGGTAAGTCTCCCAACATTCATCCTGGATATTATGAAGAGTTTTGCAGATCAAGTGCTCTGTGTATGAAAACAATTATGCTTCATTTATTTTTCAGGCCTGATATTCTCTGATGAGAGGAAAAAAAAAACCATTAACACTTTGACACTTCCTGGCACCATGAGTGAATCAAAAATAGGTTCTTTTTGTGTTCCATATTTTACAAGACAATGAGGGGAAAAAGGGAACAGGGTTATGTAGCTCTTTGCTGGAATTCTGAGGGATCATTACAGGAAATTGATGGAGTGGTCTTCTGACTGCATGATTGGCAGCATCACCTGTGAACCTTACAAAACATTAATTCTAGTCTTCACAGAACATACCAGCCACGTGCTTGCTGAATTGGAATACTTAAGGGCATAGATGCCATCCTAATGATCAGCCAGGCTTGAGAATAGCCAGGCTCGATGGAGAATAAATATGGATCTTCCCAGTAGATGTTGAAGTCTTAGCTAATAGATACATACAGTGATTATTCTTCCTTCATCATCTTTTTTTAAATATTTTTATTATTCGCCCCAGGGTACAGGTCTGTGAATCATCAGGCTTACACGTTTCACAGCACTCACCATAGCACAAACCCTCCCCAATGTCCACAACCCATCCACCCTATTCCTACCTTCCTCCATCATCTTCTCCATGCTTTCCTCTCCTAGCAAAGAAAGGCCACCAATTCCCAACTCCACCACTGTTTAGTGCCTTCATTAGTACCATGTTATCTTCTGACCAGAGGATTTAGGAAAATGAAAAAAAATTTAAAAAGTTTGAGATGCAGGCCAAGTCTACATTCTCCTACCCATTTAGACATCCAGTTGTACCCTTCAGTACTCACAGAGATAAAATTCTGTAGCATGCTGGTGCCCCTCGAGTAATGTCTCAGGTATCCACTTGGCATTGAGTTTGGGTCTTTGAAAATATGCCACGCACCCACCAAAACTAGTTTTTTATAGGTCACTAATGACCCCCATGCTCCTAAACCTCATAGGCATTTTTCAATTCTCATGGATTCTGCTAATTCAACTGCATTCAGCAAAAGTCAGTTACCCCTGCCTTGATCCATTTCTTCTTCTGAGACTCCTGGGATATCATATTCTTCTGGTCTACCTCTCATCTCTCCAGATACCCTCCTCCTTCTTCCTTCTGGGGTCTTCTTCCAGTTTGACCTCTAAAGTTAGAAATTTTCAAGTCTCAGTCTTGAGCCCTCTTTTCCTCCTGGTCTACTCTTCCCCTCAAAATGATTTTTTCCACCCTCTTGTTTTAAATTCGATCTCTATGATAAGGATTCAGAATTAATATCTCCCACTCTGGCCTTTCCCAGCTCAGTAAATGTCATTCGCACACAGCTGCTCAAGAAAGAAAGCAGGACATCATTCTTACCATCTTGTCTCCCTCTCTAACTTCAGTCTCCCATCACATATTACTGATTTTGCCCCATGGATATCTCTCTACACCACCTAAGTCACTCCATTTCCACTACCTTCTCCCAAGCCCAGTCCCCAGTCACCTGGATTCCAACCTCTGTCTTTGTTTCTTCTCCTTAGTCTCTCAATCTTGTCTCCATTTTCCACGGAGAAAAAAAAAAGAAATGTTTAAAATTTTAAATCATATTATCCCTTTTATTTAAAAGGTTTAATTTAGTGGGTTTTTTTTTTAAGTAGGCTCCACACCATGTGGAGCCCAATATGGGGCTTGAACTAATAGCCCTGAGATCAAGACCTGAGCTAAGATCAAGAATTAGACACTTAACTGACTGAGTCACAAAGTCACCCCTTAATTTAATGGGTTTTCTTGACACTTAAAAATGTAAATCTTTTCTCAGCTTTATTGATGCACAATTAATAATTAAATTGTAAGATGTTTAAGGTGTACATAGTAATGATTTGATACATTGTGAAAGGATTCTTCCCATCTAGTTAATTAATACATCCATCACCTCACAAATTTATATACATGAGAACATGTAAGTTCTATTCTCTTAGCAAATTTCAATTATATAATACGGTGTTGTCAACTATAGTCATCATGTTATATATTAGATCCTCAGACTTTATTCATCTTATAGCTGACAGCTTGTATCATTCCATCAGCCTCTCCCTATTCCCCTTACCCCCAGCTCCTGGAAACCATGTTTCTACTCTATTTCTGAGTTTGCCTTTTTTTTTTTTTAAGATTCCACACATAAAAGTCTTTTTTTTAAAGATTTTATTTATTTCTTTGAGAGAGAGAGTGAGAGCACGAGCAGGAGAAGGGGCAGAGAGACAAGCAGATGCCTCACTGAACATGGAGCCCAACACAGGGCTCAACCCGGGGACCCTGAGATTATGACCTGAGGTGAAGTCAGATGCTTAACTGACTAACGAATGATCCAGGTGCCACCCACCCCCTGCATATAAAGTTCTTAAAAGAAACCTCAAAGCCTTCATTTGTCTAGTTTCTTCTTAACACTTCCAGACTCACATATCCTACCTCCCCTATCTCCCTGTGCTGTAGCCACACCAGCCTTCCCACAATTCCTGGAATTCTCTAGCATCCGTAGTCTGCTGTTCCCTCTGCCTGGAAATCCCTTCCTCCTCTCTGGAGCTAATCTCTACTCATTCTTCAGTCTCAGAATTTAACACCTCTTCCCCAGAGAAGGCTCCCATGACTCAGAACACTGAACTTCCCTCTGACACGTATCACTTCCACATTCACATTTTCATTCATGAGATTATATATTTAATAGGTGTCTCTTCCCCTTGATTGTGGGCTCCATAAAAGCATGAGATGTATCTGCGTGTTCACCACTCTATAATCAAAGAAAACTGCCGTCTCCTAAGTATTCAGTGAACATTTGCTATGTGAATGAACAAATGGGTGATTGAAGGAAGGAAAAAAGACCATTCTAGTTTTTTGGACCCGTTCTCCCAGGATTGTATGTTTGGCTTGCATTTTGAGATTGTGCTGTCTTTTCTTTCCATCTGGGGTAGTTCTCCCAGGCCCAATTATACCTGAGCTCCCCAGCTTCCTTTGCAGCTCTGGCCAAGTCACTAGGTTTCCCTGAATGTTAACCAAGCCATCTGGAAAATAGGGCATGAAATCGTACGTCCCTGACTAACAGCAGATGCGGCAAGTGAGCTGAGCTGCATTTCCTTTTCAGTAACTAATTGCACACATGGTACAATATGGAGAAAAACATTATAAATCAATTAGGCTATTACAGCAACACTGTGCTCTGTAAATAGGGAAGTAGGCCTGGTCCTGGGGATGGGGAGATAGGAACACCTGATTCTCCTTGCAGTGCCCTTGGATAATTACTTACATCCTCACATTTCCTTTGTCTCACCTTCCATCCAGATTTCCATAAAGATTACTTTACTGATATTTGTTAAGGGTTTTAATTTCCTGACTTGGAAGGTGGGATATTGCTAGAAGAATTTGGGGGTGAAAAAGTCTTATTGATATAAAACAATACTGTAAGTGTTTGGTATTCCTGTTTTGGTCGATATTCAAGGTCAGAGCTCATTGCCGCTTGGGCGCAGGGTGACAGGAGCAAGAGGAGGTGAAGTGACAAGGTAGCTGGGGAATTGACAATGTCCCCAAGTGCCCAAGGTTGGGGAGGCACTAATGTGGGCACCATAGGAATCGAGGGAGCCTGGGATTGGGAGCCAAGGGGGAAAGAGGAGTAGGGGAGTTTACACCAGGCACTTCATATTCTCCCTTCCTCCTTCCTGCTCTTCTTATTTTGGTTTTCATGGAAATGACGCTTACAACGAAAAGATCTGAATGTGCTTCTGGAGATAAATGTCTCAAGGTTTTTTTTAGCCCACAGAGGAGGAGGTAAACAAGAGAAAGAGACCATGACTTTTACTAGGCAGAAGAGAAAGTTTTTAAAAGTAGATGAATACCGATGTCAGAAGAAGCTTCTAGATAAAATTGTTAAGTGTTCAAAGAGATGGTAGGAAATTTGCAAAGTTCATCTGAATAATTTAGATAAAAATATGGCTACCGAGGTGGTTTGAAAGTTGTCTCAGAAATGTAGAGATGGACTTTCTCTAATTTTCCCTGTGTTAATTTTGTCTTGTCCATTGTCCTCAATCCTAGCTGTGCCTTAGAATGGCATGGGAAGCTTTTAAAACTTAGCAATATCCCCAGGGTCTCTGGAGGTTGGGCCCAGGACGTGGCACTGTTCATAAAGTTCCCCGGGTAATTCTGTAATGGAGCAGAGTTAAGAACTGAGTTCTCTAGCAAGGCTTTGAAAGGCAGGATCCGTGTCTTCCGTTTCAGTATATACACATATTATAGTATCGAACCCCTGGGGGTTAATATATATCATCTCAGCTTATTATTCACCATTTGTCTCCTCTGCAAGCTTGAACAGCTGTTTGAGGTCGCTCAGAGAGTGAGAAGTGGAAGTGGAACCGGGGCAGGCTGATTCTGGCCCAAGGCTCTTGTGCAGACGGTTGTCTCTTGTCTGCCTCAGCCCCTAGCCCAGAGCTCGGCATAGAGAAGACCCTGCGTAAGGACCAGGGTGCTGGTTCAATAATTGAGGGAATGATCTACAGTTCGATCATTTCCATGCTCGAATGCCACAAGGCATCTTATCTCGCTGAATTGCTTAAGTAAACATAACCCCAGACAGAGAGAGAACCCTAGAAATAGGAGTCACCAGCCACACTCACAACACTCACAACAATAGTTCCTTCGACTATTTTGTCCTTTATTTAGTGTTTATCTAGGGTGTCCGGACCACAGCTGCTGTCTCTCTAGACCCAGGCCTGGGTCACAGGGCGAGGAGAAAACAATGACTGTTTTGCTTGTCTGGTGATAGATATCCTCTGTCACTTTGTGTCGCTTGTTGCAAATCCAGCCCCATATCCTGTGAACCGTCCCTCCGGGCTGGAATCTCCAGCTCCACACACGGGCTTCGACGACGCCTGCAAACAATCTGTGCTCTGACCTTGGCGTCCCTTGGTCCATAAATCATGGAAGGTGGCTCCCACTTCACGCAGTGGTGCAGGGACATGATAGGATCAGGGAGCAGAGAACAGAAGAGGGTGGGGGTGAGGGCCGGGGGCAGGGAGAGGAAGGTTAGGCTAAGGAACAATGAGACGCAGAGAGAGCTTTTTATTCTCTAAAGAAATGAGTTGTTTCCTAGACGTCACAATCCTATCAGTGCGGTGGAGATCCGAGGAGGCTGGTTGGGGGTGGGGGCGGAGGGAGAGTCAAGTTCATCTTTGATCATGAGTGATGTGCTTCACAGGCATCATTCCCAGTAAACGGCTTTTGATGGGGTGGTGGATCTTCTCCAGACAAAAGGAACCAGCTAACACTTGAGAAATGGGAGGCGCTCAAGGGACAATTCCTTACACTTCAGTCATTAGTGACAAAGCTACCATACACAGTCACCCATCATTCCTCTGGTTCACAGAGAATCTGCTTTGGGCTGTGGGCCCGTTGTTGGAGATGGACCCAACCGACCCGAGAAGACCAACATCCCTGACCCCCTGAACCTACAGTCTAGTGAGGAACATAGACACTGAACAAAACATAAAGGGTGAGGAACATTGCGGGAGGAAAAGTACAGGAACACGTCCTTATCGTGTCCATTATTACGTTATAATGTCAGTATTACCGCCATTTTTTAGAAATACATCTCATTTGATTATTAAGCTCATTATAAACTTTATTATTAATGCCATTTTACATTGTGGATCAGAGGGGTTAGGCGGTTACACAAAAGTTAAATGAGGGAGCCACGACTGTAACGTGTGTCTTCTTGGGTTCTTGGTGTCCTTTTCACTCTGTAATCATCACCTCAGGACACCATCGGCTCCTGGGCTCCCACTCTTCTGGCCTGAGGCTGAGACAGTTTCTGTCCCACTCGCCACGGCTGTGCCATCTTTCAGCCTTCTGGCCTGGCACAAGCAATAGGCTCGGCAACCAAGTGGCCCTGGACTTTTACATCTAACACCTAAAGAGACCCAAGCCCACTCAACAGCTGCAATTTGTGTCATGAAAACAGCTACCCACAGAGAAAACCAGAACCATGAAAGTGGGTCAGGTCCAAGCCATCTTTACACCATGTGGTTCACTGAAAGCCCACACTTGTCTGCTTGCTGACATCGAACTCACTCCATGATACACAAGTCTTGTTTCTTGAATCATTTTAGCCTTTTTCTTCTTACTGTGACACAACACATGTAACATAAAATTTATCATCTGAACCACACAGATTGTATAGTACCAGCGTTCACACCACGTGTGTTGTTGCCTGACGTCTCTCTCGTCCTTCTCATCAGGCAAAACTGAAACTTTGTACCCATCAGACAACTGCACTTTTCTCTCTCCACCAACCCCTGGCAACCACCATTCTACTTTCTGTTTCTCAGAGGTTATTTTAGAGACCTCATGTAAATCAGTCACGCAGGGTTTGCCCTTTTGTGATGGGTTTATTTCATTTAGCGTAATGTCCTCAGGGTTCATCCATATGGTAGCTTAGGACAGGATTTCCTTCTTATTGGAAGGCTGAACCAAACTCCTTTGTATGTACCTACCAACGTTTTCTTTTTTTTTAATTAACATATAATGTATTATTTGCCCCAGGGGTACAGGTCTGTGATTCATCAGTCTTCCACAACTCACAGCACACACCATAGCACAAACCCTCCCCGATGTCCATAACCCAGCCACACTATCCCTACCCCCCTACCCCCCAGTAACCCTCAGTTTGTTTCCTGAGATTAAGAGTCTCTTATCACACCACGTTTTCTTTATCCATTCACCCATCAATGGACATCAAGTTTGCTTCTACCTCTTGGCTATTGTAAATAATGTTGCATTAAATATGAGAGTGTTAATATCCTTTTGAAATCATGTTTTCAATTCTTTTGGATATATACCCATAGGGGGATTGATAGATCAATTAATAATTTTATTTTCGATTTTTTGAGAAATCTCCACACTGTTTTCTATCACTGGCTACACTACTTTATGGTCTTTCCAACAGTGTACACAAATTCCATTTTCTCCACATCTTTGCCAACACCTGTTTATTTATTTATTTTCTGATAGTGGCCATTCTAGTGAGGGTGAGGTGATATCTCATTTTTCCTGATGATGAGTGATGTTGAGCATCTTTTCATATGCTTATTGGCCATTTGTATATCTCCTTTGGGGAAATGTATATTGCATTGGCTTGTTTGTGTGTTATTGTTGAGGTGTAGGATTTCTATATATATTCTGGATATTGGCCCCTTATCAGATATATAGGTTACAAATATTTTCTTCCATTCTGTAGTCTGCCTTTTTGTCCTGTTTATTATTTCATTGTCTGTTCTGAGGTTTTCAAGCTTGGTATAGCCCCATTTATCTAATTTTCCTTTTGTTGCCTATGCTTTTGGTGTCATCTCTAAGAAATCATTGCCAAATACAATATCATGGAGCATTTCCTCCATGTTTACACGTGTCTTTTAAACTGGAAACTATTTATTCTTAGACACAGTCTTGGCAGTTTGAATGAAGCTAGTGTCATTGTAATTTTGCACACTTACTTAACAAAAGGAACTAAATCTATTTTAAAAGTTATTATTTGCTAATCATCATATAAAGAGTATCTCCTCCCTCTCCTCACTGCTCTAGTTGAATATGGGTCAGTGTCCCTGTTTCAGGCGGGATTTTGTGATATATATACTTAACGCTTTACCTAAACTTCCCTACTTACATTTCATGTTAAAAACAACTACGTTTCCTTTTTTTCCTTACACAAGTCATTATTTGTATCTTTCTTTCTTTTTTAAAGATTTGTTTATTTATTTTAGAGAAAGAGCACAAGCACAGGGACAGGCAGAAGGAGAGGGAGAGAATCTCAAGCAGACTCCCCGCTGAGTGTGGAACCTGACGTTGGACTTGATCCCAGGGCCCTGAGATCATGACCTGAGCCTAAAGCAAGAGTTGGAAACTCAAATGACTGAACCACCCAGGTGCCCCTGTATCTATTCTAAGTCCAAGACTCAATGGTATGCAACAGGCATTCCTGGGCAAAAGTAACCTAGCATTAGCTTGTGATTATGGCTTTCCAGTTTCTTAAATGCTATGGAATACTGGGGCACAGGGGGAGCTCAGGCACTTAAGCATCCTTGATTTCAGCTCTGGTCATGAGCTCAGTGTCATGGGATTGAGCCCTGCTGTGGGCTCCACACTCAGACGCTCAGAGTGGAGCTTGCTTAAGATTCTCTCTCTTCCTCTCCCTCTTCCCCTCCCATCACCACTTGCAAGTGCTCTCTCTCTCTCTTACACACTCCCTAAAAACAACAGCAACAACAACAAAAAAACCCCACTATGGAATATGGAATATTTCCTTTTTTTCTTAAAGAGATCTTACACAGAAATCTCCATCCACTGAATCAAGCATATCTAAGTGAGGATCTCTGGTTGAGACCAAAGTTGAAATACCCATAGATCCAACTCTGCCCTCACCACGTGCATTTCTGGGAACCCCGCAGACAGCGCTTTGTAAACTCCTCCTCCAAATGAGGACCAAGGCAGCACAACTTGAACCTGGAAGGGAGAAGCGTGAAAGGTAAGAACACTGGACTTTGGAATGAGAGATAGCTGTGTTTTAGTCCCAAATCTAACAGTCACACGGTCTGGGGTAAGTGGTGTCAGTGATCCGATGGTAATTTTCTCATCTGCATCTGTGTCACAGAGTTGTTATAGAAATTAGATTATATAACATGAGTGAAACAATTACCTATCGAGTGCTTGGCACACTGTATGCCTGAGATACGGCTAGTTTCCTTACTTCTCACCTTGATAATCCTTCCCAAATCTGCTAACCCCATCTTGCATTATGTCATGTGTATTTCTTGGGGAATTTGTGTGCACACTTACAGACAGTATCCTACTTTTCCACTGACAATTATCTTTTCAGATGTGTTTTCCTTTCGTCTTGTGTATTCTTCAGTTGGAAGTGAATAATGAAGCACCAACCTCTAGCCTTTCTGTATCTTTTTGGTCAAGTGTTGAATGCCCTCATAAACAGTTCTAAAAGAATTCTTTTGTAATTTGAAAATTTAAATTTTCCTAAAACAAAACACAATCACATAACTTAAAAATAGAATACTTTCATTGTTTTTTTCTTTTTTTAGGACAGTGAGTGATAGATACTTGAGTGATGTGAATTGTACCGTAAGCAGATGAGATAATATACGTTGTAGACACATCTGTCAAGTATTGACATGATGGCAGCTTATTTACCTACCTATCACATGGAAATGCCCAAAGACAGATATTAAGATGGAGGTGAAATTGAAAGAAAGATTGAATTACTTGAACCCTTGTCTATGCATTAACAGAAATTCAGATTAAGTGAAAAAGAGCAGTTAGGAAAGGGTATCCCACAAACCTGGGGACAATGCACCAACTGAGTTTTGGGAATGAAACTATTGGCTTAAATGCTCTCAGGAATTTGTTTATTAATGGGTAAGCACTCTCATATAGCCCCCCCTCTGAATTACTTGTTCTCCTCTTGGGTCCTTGGGTGTACTGACTAGAGCAATAGGTACACATTGAGAACTGTGAAAAAGTCATGTAGCTTTATATTTTGGAGGCAGCAAATGGCATTTTAGGAATGGAATCACATAGAAGAAAAGAACTACTGACCATGTGGAGGATCAGCTGGATAAATGACCAATGTTCTGGATGACAAGCAGGTAACCAGAAAAAAAAGATGGCTGAGAAAGAAAGTTTGGAGCAAAACTGGCAAGCAGTGGTGGCCAATTTAATTTATGAAATCAAGGACAGAGCAAACAAAAAGATATTTGTATGATATTCTTTGATATTCTGATTGTGATAACTAAAAGCTATCATTGTTACTGATAGTTCTCATATTTTATAACTCCTGCTCTATGCCATATTGAAATACGTTTCTTTTCCTTACCCTAAACTTGCCTTATGTTTTTCTGACTCTATTCCATGGCTACTTCAATTCCTTCTTTCTTAGTGGCCCTTACTACTGAATTAAAATCAATGTTTAAGGGCTCATTCTGACCTTGTTTCTGGAATCCTCAAACCCAGCAAACATAGTGCTATCTCAGGACCTTTGCACTTGCTCTTTGCTCTATATTGAACAGTTCTTTTCTCAGATACCAGTATGGGTACTTTTTTGGGACTCTCTCATTGAAAATCCTTTCTCATTCACAGACCTGTACCCCTTGGGCAAATAATAAAAATAAAATTAAAAAAAAAAAAAAGAAAGAAAATCCTTTCTCTGACCAGTTTGTCTTATCATCGCAGTAATTCTCTACCCCCTTACCTGGAGTTATTTTTTTCATTGCCTCACACTTTATTATCAGGGAATAGATATAAATATCAATAATATCAATATAAATAGGGCACCTGGGTGGCTCAGTGGGTTAAAGCCTCTGCCTTCGGCTCAGGTCATGATCTCAGGGTCCTGGGATCGAGGCCCACATTGGGCTCCTTGCTCAGCAGGGAGCCTGCTTCCTCCTCTCTCTCTCTACCTACTTGTGATCTCTCTCTCTCTCTTTGTGTCAAATAAAAATAAAAAAAAATCTTTAAAAAATATCAATGTAAATAAATGAAATCAGTTTTGCTTATTTGTTTATTGACCATCTCTTCATACTCGTACATCAGCTCCATGAGGTCAGGGATACACCTTGTTCCCTACAGCACCTTTACTTCTTGGAATACTGCTAGGCTCATGGCAGGCACTCAGTAAATATTTGTAGTATGAACATTTGAAATAAGTTTTGGCTAGAGTCAGCGGTGTTCATTTTAGTTTGATATAAAACTTTACTTAAGAATAAACAAGTAGGGCGCCTGGGTGGCTCAGTGGGTTAAAGCCTCTGCTTTCAGCTCAGGTCATGATCTCAGGGTCCTGGGATGGAGGCCCTCATCGGGCTCTCTGCTCGGCAAGGAGCCTGCTTCCTCCTCTCTCTCTGCCTGCCTCTCTGCCTCCTTGTGACCTCTCTCCCTCTGTGAAATAAATAAATAAAATCTTTTAAAAAAAAAAGAATAAACAAATAAAAGAGAAAAATTTAGCAATGGGTAATAACTTTTCCCACTTTATGTGACTTTAATTTGGCTTTGATACTTTGTGAGTGAGAAAACTTCTTTCCTAGAGTATGAAATAACGAAAGAGACAGATTAAGGCAGAAGATCAGAATCGAACTAACATGGTTTCAGATCAATATCATGTAACATTGGCTATCTTCTCTGTGCCTCAGCTTCTGTTTACCTTAGAATAGCCTTCAGTCACTTAACATATGCCATAGATTGAATTGTGTCCCTCCAAAAGATGTTGAAGGCTTAATCCCCAGTGTCTGTGAATGCGACCTTATTTGAAAATAGCCTTTGCAAATGATCAAGTTGAGATGAGGTCATTAGGATGAGCATGAATCCCTTATAAAAAGAGAAAATTTGGACACAGAAACAGACACATAACCAGGGAAAATGATGTAAAGACAAAGAGAAGACAAGGGATCTACAAACAAATGCCTGAGACTACCAGATGCGGGGAGAGAAGCATGGAGCATATTCTCTTCCCCACAGTCCTCAGAAGGAACGAACCGACCCTGCCAACACCTTGATCTCAGATTTCCAGGCTTTACAATGATCAGATAATAAACTTTTGTTGTTTAAGTTAAGCTACTTTTTGTGGTACTTTGTTATAGAACCCTAACAATGTCTTACACACACACACACACACTCACACTCACACTCACACTCTGTCCCAACACATACAGTGTTATTAGCAATGCCCATCTGCCCATCTTTTTCCCCTTTCTTTCCTTCCAGAAGGCACAACAAGGAGAAGGACTTGGTTCAGTTTAAGGGATGCAGTTGGTTCCTGAGATCACTCCCATTTTCTCAGCGCTTATAACAAAGTAGCAAGAAACACATTTTTGTGAATGAGAAGCTGGCCATGGAGCCTTTACAACATCTGTTGGAGTCTCCCAATTACTCAGGGCCAGATGCTAATGGTGTGTGCATTTGCACATGGAGGGAAGTTTCACTGCCATTAATGAGCCATTCATTGTCCTGCATTCCAGGGTTCCTCCCACACAGGCCTGTTTTCAGATGTTCTGCATTAAGTGAAATGCGGCACCCTGTTTCCATAGGAACTGGAGACAAGGACTCCCAGAAGACCTCACATTCTAACATAGACCAGAGCTTTGGAAGACCTGCTGGGTGTTGATTCATCTGATAGTGAACAAGCATTCCTGAAGGTGTACTATTGCCAGGCCCTGGGCTGGGTTTTGGAAACACAACCCAAACAGACTCACAGAGGGAAAAATTTAGAGGTTGAGGCAGACAAGCAAGAAATACCCAATGGGAAATATTGCTCTACAGTAAATGTGCAGCACTGTCTGAGTTCATAGGATGGCATCTAACTGAATTTTGAGTCATGAAAAAGCACTTTCTAAAGTAAGTGATCTTTGGGACACCTGGGTGGCTCAGTAGGTTGAGTAACCAACTCTTGGTTTCAGCTTGGGTCATGATCTCAGCATTGTCGGTTCAAGCCCTGTGCCGAGCTCTGTGCTTAGCAGGGAGTCTTCTACCCCTCCTCTCTCTCGCTCTTAAATAAATAAGTAAATCTTAAAAAAAAAAAATTAAAGTAAGTGATCTTTGAGGCTTCAAGGTCAAGGAGGCAAGCCAGGCAGGATGACTGGAGGAGAACAGCTGTTCCAGACAAAAGGAATATGTACCGTGTCTCTAGCGCTGTGAATGAAGGAAATTTGACTTCAAATTTCTAACTTCAAAACTCAGCTGCACTGTTGACTGTGCTCTTGTGATTTGAGACTTTCATAAATCCCAGAACTCCACTGGCCAGGATGTCCCAACATGTTATGAAACCTCACCCTTCCTTCAGAACAGCACTAGCTGTGGATTAAACTTCCAGCTCTGGAATAAAATGGGCGCGTGTGGGGTAATGTGAGCCCTGTCGCTCAGCAGCCACATCTGTCATTTTCTTGCCCGAAATGCCATGTCACACATTCCCGACTCCTTGCACCATCCTAACACGTGTGTGTTATCAAGGATTGATGTTCCCTATCTTTGAACTCAGCCTCCTCTCCTTTATATATTATTAGGGACAGGCGTAAAGCCCAGGTCCTGCTGGGAAAGTCATTCCAGTTGTCTGCATAGCCCATTTTCCCAGCAGGGTCATTCTGGTATATACAGAAAATGAGGGCCAGGGAAAGGACTTGCAAGCAATTGTCGAAAAGTATTCGGCTGAGACATTTCACTTGACTTTCACAATTTTCACTGTCTGTGCCCGTGTTTCTCAATGACAAACCCATCTCAGTGGATACCCTGCAGAATGCCTGTATATAGTAGGTACTAAATATGGATATATGGATATATATATATACCTACACATATACGTGATATATGGTATATATTATAATTCTGTATGGCATATGACTACATATATAAAAACTGAATTGACCTTCATCTTCTAACTTTATTGTACATAGAAGAATGCCTTTACACGTAGTAGGATCTTCATATAAACATGTGTTGGTTGGCTAGGTAACTGTCTGACTGGTGGGCAAAAAGAAGCAATAGATTCTCCTATCCCAAAACCAAAACGACATAAGAAAACAATTTGAATTTGAACCAAATTCACCGAATGTTCTCTTTTAAACAAAGAAAATCTAGAACATAATATTAAGACAGAAGGAAGAAAGAATGCAATAATATCTTTTAGGCTCTAAATTTTCTTTTGAGACATTTTGTTGACATTTCCTCATTTACTTATTTGGTTGTGAGCCTGTAGGTTGGAACTTGTTTGTATGACAGGGCATAATAAAACAAAGCAGGACACACTGGAAAAATATGCAAAAAGATTAAACTAGCACTTGAACACTTGCCTTTCTGAAATAATGAGTATGAACCAGAGTTTTTACTTCCAACTTGAAAAGTGGGTTGTGCGATAATGAGAAGTCAATGGTAGGGGTCCATTTGGGACAGTGTTTTAGGACTACATTGGGGTCACTAGAGCAGAACCTCATGACCTCCATATTTGGATATACACCAGATGCCTTGTCAAAAATGTTTTTGTTGTTGCTGTTGTCATTGTTTTTACTGCACAATTTTTTTTCAAATATAATTAACATACAATGTTATATTAGTTTCAGGTATACAATATAATGGTTCAACAATTCTTTTTGTTTTAAAGCTAGTTTCCTACAATTCTCTTACCCACACACCTGCACGCACACGCACAACGTGCATGCATATCTATGGCACTCTTTGTTATGAGGAAAGTCAGGAAATCACACTATAAAAGCGTTTTCCCATCTTGCAAGAAGAAGAGATCATAACCATATTAAAGTACAGCACAATGGGGCCTGTCCGTAGACACTTCTGAGAAAAGGCAAGCTGTGGTTTTCTCACTAGCATAAAGCAGGTGAGGACACAGACTCTGAACCACACTCCCTCCCACCACCCGCCACAGTCAAAGGGCAAGCACAGTGCTTATGGCCGGGTCCTAGATGAGGTGGCTCCAGTCACTCCACACACCCAGTATACTACAGAGTGACAGAGGTCAGGCCATCTGAAGATGTAAAAGAACCAGGAAAACCCCCTTGACTCTTTCTCACCTCAAATATGTCTGACCCCTACTGTTGGGACAAATTGAACCATCCATATCCTGATTCAGTCTCTCCTCAGACCCTATCTTCAATCTTGTCCCTCAAAGAGTGACAGTTGAAAGAACTCTAAGCCTGTGTTCACCACCTGGCTTTGAATCAGTGCCTTAGGTGTCATTAGGACTTTTCCCACAAGTGAGTTCCTTGTCCCGACCCTCACCATCCACATGACTCCACCCCAGGTAGCAGATGCTTGTTCTCTCAGAGGCCAATGCCTTACCTCTCTGGTAGTCAATACTTCCTACCTAGTTTTGTATCAAGTAAATTTATTTTACCTTGGTCTTTTATGACGTGTAGAAAAATTGTGGACTCTATTTCTTAGGTCAGATGTGATCATTAAATTATGCTGAAAGTTCAGTTATCTGGGATCTCCTAAGCATAATTAACATATTTTAGTTTAAAGTGTGTAAAAATAATCCCTAAATAGATTTTTTTTCAAGATTATCCTTAAGGCATACACCCCCGAGCTCCTAAGACAGAGAAGTCTCTTCCTTTTCTTCCTTTTGTTCTTAGGTGGGCTACATGACTGAGTTCTGGAATGGAACAAGGATAAAAATTAAATATTACTGGTTTCTGGCCTGGCCTCTAAAATCTTTCATGTGATTCTCTGCTGTCTCTTTTTGCTCTTCAGTTAGGAGGCTAGAATGGATCTAGAATAGAATTCCAACACCCTGGGGTCTAAGATCCATCAAGTGGAGGAATCTCAGGCCCTGAGTAGCTAAGTATGAGTGGACAGAGCGGCCCTTTCCACAGCCATGGATCCTCATTGTACATTAGTATGAACAAGAAGTAGACCTTGGCTCTACTAAGCTTCAAAATGTTGGCATTAGTTGTTACTGCTGTTGGCCTTATTGAATAATCCCTGCCCATTTATAGAATGTTTCCTCCCCGATGCCGACCCCCTGCACAGACCGCACAATTTCGTCTGTCCCTAAGGCTATTTCTCACTTTGCGGTCCTGACCCTCCCCAGCTTCACTTAACTATTGCTTGAGCCCAAGTTTTGACAAGTAATTATCTTTAATGTCTATGTAAACAGCCTGGGCTAAAGGAAGGACTGTGGGAAAATGGGAGATCCGCCTCCAATAACAACCTTTTCCCTTCTATTACACCCCCTTAAAACACCCACATTTTCTAGGTTTCAAAGCACCATATCCCTTGACACAGGAGCCTGACCCTTTAATTATTTTTCAGCCATCCTTTTCCTTCACAAAAATTTGAGTTGATCCACGTAGTTAGTTAACTGCATTAACTAACTACATTAAGACTTAATTATGTGATGAGTGGTCAGGTGCTCTATTTTTAATTTAATTTTCAAAAATGATACACTTAAGACACACACACACACACACACACACACACATTTTTTTTCTTGAAAAGGTGACACAGGAAAAGGTTTTTTCACAAATATACACAATATGACCTGATGAACTTGTGGGAGGTAGATGGTAAATTTGACTATAATACATTCGTTTCTTAAAAATAATGTAACTCAAAATCAGAATGATTCTAGGTATTTTTGATATTATGTTTTTACAGGTATTGTAGTCCCCTTTTAATGTGTTTCTCCATCCTGAGGGGATATTAAAATGTTTTTTAAAGTACAGGTGGCTAAAGACCCAATCAAATCCTTAAATCAGAATCCCTAAGAATCCCAGTATCATTTAAAAGCTTTTGGTGGTTTGTAAGTGTATTTGGGGTTGAGAATCAGTTGTCCTAGGCGTCTTCAATTACTATACCAATTGCCCCAAAATTCTCAAATGTATTGCTATAATAATTAAAAGTTATTTCAAAACAACTAAATATATTCAAGTCAAATATGCCCCCCATATGTGTATTGGATTAACCATCATAAAAATCCCATGGATTTTTTAAAGATTTTTATTTATTTGCTTGAGAGAGCGAGATTGAAAGCACAAAAGGAGAGGGAGGAGCTGACCCCCGCTGGGCAGAAATCCTGATGTGGGGCTCGATCCTAGGACTCTGGGATTATATCCTGAGCCTAAGGCAGACACTTAACTGACTGAGCCATCCAAGTACTCCCAAAATCCCATGAATTTTTAACTAGAAATTATAAAAAGTACATAACAATGAGAGCCAACACAGAGATTGTGAACATTAGTGAGATAATAGGTATAAATATCAAAGCATTCTAATACATGTCTATTATGATTAAGAGTCATTATTGGCTATTAAGTATTAATTAACCATTTTTGACCTCTGCTCTGCTACAGAGAGCACATTTAAAAACAGCAGCCCGAGTCATCCTTTTAAAATATATATCAGATAATGTCATTATATTCAAAACTGTCTAATAGCTTTTCATCTCACTCAAGACAAAAATTAGAGTTTTTCCGATGGCTCATAAGAGCAGTAAGACCTTCCCCGATCAGTCTCTGACAGCATCATCTATTTGCTTTGCTCCTGTTGGACTGGTTCTCTTGTGTTTCTTTGAACACACTAGATGGACACACCTGACCTCAGAGCCTTTGCATTGGATTGCCTAGAATGCCCATTCTAGAGATCCACCTGCATTCCTCTCTTACCCTCCTTAAGTCTCAGTCTAAATGTCACCTCCAGAGAGGATTTCCCTCATCTTTGCCCTGCACTGCCCCCCGCCGTGATCTAACCTCCTTGCTTTACCTTTCTCCTTACCACATGAAATAGTCTGATAAACTATACATTCCTAGATTTCTTTTATTTAAATCTGTGAGAACTGGAGCAAGTTAAATAACCCTGTAATCTTATTTCCTCATTTTGAAATGGGGATACATCTGTCTTCAGGGGATGTGAGAATTAAGTGAGGTGAATTTGATTTTCAGAATTCCTGACCTATGCATGGATAGGATGTTCCATGAATCTGAGTTTTGTGATGGATGCCTGGATAGGGAGCAATGGAGTTGGAGCTCAATCTCTTAGAGGAGATGAATTATGCCTTTGCGCCTGAAAATTTGCTTTATTTTAAAAAAGTTTTTATTTAAGGGATACCTGGGTGGCTCAGTCGTTAAGCAACTGCCTTCAGCTCAGGTCGTGATCCTGGGGTCCCGGGATTGAGCCCCGCATTGGGCTCCCTACTCTGCGGGAAACTTGCTTCTCCCTTCTCCCTCTCCCACGCCCCCTGCTTGTGCTCCCTCTCTCTCTGTGTCTCTCTCTGTCAAATAAATAAATAAAATCTTCTAAAAAAAGTTTTTATTTAAATTCTAGTTAGTTAACATATAGTGTAATATAGTTTCAGGAGTAGAATTTAGGGACTCATCACTTACATATAACACCTAGTGTTCATCACAACAAGTACCCTCCTTAATACCCATCATGCATTCAGTTCATCTCCCCTCCACCTCCCTCATCAACCCTCAGTTTGTTGTCTATAGTTAAGAGTCTCTTATGGTTTGCCTCCCTCTCTTTTATTTCCCCCTTAATCATTTGTGGAGTGTATCTTATTCTATGTGTATCTTCTGCTGGCGAAGCCAGAATTATGACTTGAGAGAAATATTTGAGAACTTCCTAGCAATAAAAGGGGAACTGGTCCAAATCATATTTAAGGAACATTTCTTATCCTTAGAGTCTATGGCTCTTTCATTCACATGGAAGGGTTTTAACTGATCAGAACTTCGGTGGACCTCTCAGGTGATAGAAGTATTTGAAACTAAAAAATAAATATAAATATAAATATAAAAGGTAAATTTCCTTTTAACATATCCCTATTGCCCAAGACTAGGATTCTTGATTTATGAGTAGAGCTTAAAACCTCCAGTATTACACAACTTAATAACTCTTTTGTGTTCTCTTGGCTACAAAATGGATAAAGAGGGTTAAATGACAACCATCTTCTAGTACTTGAAGGCTATAAAATCCAAGGTATAAAAATGAGGCACAGTGAAATAGTGTAAATAATGGGATGACATTTAGGAAAAAAGGAACTTGGGGAATAATAACTGGAAAAACTTCCTTATGTCTAAGATCAGCTGGATGATGAAATAGTCTCTGAGGGAAATGGTGGGAGCCTTCAAGCTTGAAATATTTTGAAATTTGACTGGACTGAACCCCAGAGGCCAGAACTATGGGATCATTGTAGGTTTTTTTTTCCTTCTTCTCCTTTTTTTATGAGAAGACAAAAACATGAGTTAATGGGTCTCTTCTATCCTGACACCAATACCAATTCACTGAATCAGAACTTGAGACTGTGTTACTTACTTAGATAACACATTCATTTTTAGAACTAATGTCAAGAGCCCCAGGGGTGGTTCAAGCAGTCACATATGGGAGTTATTTTTGAAAGCTTTCTCCATAAGTAATTGTAGTCAACAAACAGTGATATTGATGCATTTCCTTCCTTATTTCCTTCCTTCCATCCTTCCTCCCTTTATCTTCTCTTCCTTCCTCCCTTCCTTCTTTTTGTCCTTCATTTCTTTCTTACTTTCCCCCTTCCTCTTTTCCTTCCTTTCTTTTCCTCTTTTCCTTGCCATGTTTTTTTTTTTCCCCAGAAGTGCATGACAACTTGAACAAACATCTTTTCCCCCTTCCATCACTAAATTTTAAAGAATGAGTCAGGTCTTAGAGCTTAAACCTTAAGTGACTACATTAAGATTGCTTGAGAATAAGAAAATTCACAAAAACGTAAGAAGATCTTGTCAAATAGCTAATAGAAATGGGACATAAATCCAGTGAATTGATGATAGTCTTTACTACCAGGTAATCAATTAAAAATATAAGAGATGTATAAAAAGCACTAGAATTCAATACAGGAGTAAGATCAGTGTAACTGTTTTGTAAGCAAAGAGTCTCCCTTAGTCTAGAATTATCCAAAAAACCTCTAGACATATTTCAAATTTATTATGTAATTTCTTAATTTTCCACTTGGCTTTGCTGTACATCAATTCAAGAAGCTACGTCTTTCTGCTTCTATCATACTTCTTTACCCTGAAATACATTTGGGGACAACTGAACAACAACGGATCCTCCAGTAAAGAAGTAAGCAAGGCAAGTGTGATCTTATGCAACAGTTACATCGGAAACAGCTGGGGGAAATGAGAGCGTGGTATAGCTAAGACCAGCCACAGGAAAGATATACCCAGGCATCAATCATCATGTTCAGAAAATGAGTGCTTAAGTTTGTCCTGAGGGGGTGGGGAGAGACAGAGGGGGAAAGAGAGAGAGATGGAGAAAGGGCGAGTGCTTGCCCTGGTTGTTAGAGAAACATGCACAATGGATTTATTTTGAATTTAGATGAATAATCCCTGCATCCTCAGCAGGAATGCTGTTCTGGGAAGAGAAGTTTGCTTGTGTGTTTACATGGCTTGCCTCGCTCTCACGGTGTGGAAACAGACAAATGTTTAGTGGTTGGGTTGAAGTTTACACTGGGAAGCATTTCATCAACAAAGTGTATACATTCAGCTACCCCAAAATACAACTTTTATATTTCCCTGGACTTTTCATCTCCAGAGTATCTTTTAGACAAATATACATAAATACACAAATCTTACATATAACATAAGTGTTACACATTTTATATATTTACATATACTATTATAAATATAATGCTTATAAGTTATAATATTACATATTTTACATATGTATATTTTTTTCTTGCCATCTCCTACTCCTTAACTTCCTTAAGTACCTTAGAGGATTACCTGCATAATACAGGACGTAATTCACATCTCATTGCATAAGACCCTGCAAGAAATTGACACAAAGTGTCCTCACCCTCTTAACCTGAAGTCACAGAGAGAAAAAAAGATATAAGACCTTTCACATAAGACAAGTAAGTTGATTAACAATAACAGGTTAATATATGTTTACTTGTTATAAATTTTATTGAAACTCTAGTAGCCCAATTGTAAGAGCAAACTATTCCCAATGTATGTGCATCTTTTGCTTTCATATATGAAGAATATTTAATTAGATGGGAGATTTTTTCTTCACCTACATCTCTTTACTGTCTTCATTTTTATTACTTTAGGGAAAAAAGAAATCCAGGCTCTTCTGGTTTGCAATCTAAGCTGCATTTTCTCAGGCTGTTATAAAGAGACTCCCATTCTGAAATCCATTCTCTAACATCTGCAAGACTTGTCTTTGGCTGGAAGAAGAGTGGTTGCAGTATTCAGTAATAGGGAGTGAGATATGTCTTAGCATTCTGCACATTTTATTAATTATCAAGTGGTAAATAGTATGCCTGTGCCCTCTATTTATAGTATAATTGAATGCATTTCATGACACTGGCTGCCCATCTGGTCAAATTGCAAAGCACGTTTGCAGTCACCTTCCCTTTTTGAAATCCTAATGTATTACAGACCCCAGAAAGATTCTGCAGATAACAGGAACCAAAGGCAGTGGAAAACTTCATGAAGGATGAAACAGAGTTTCAAAGCAAGTGTCAATCTATGGGAAGTTCTGGCGGACACAGAGACCTTCTTGAATTGAACAACACAGTAAATGACTTTAATGGCAATATAAAAAAAAAATTCAGTGTTAAAGCCTTTGGGACCTTGATGACCAGTGCCCATTAAATGGTGTTGGCAATGGTTTCAACTTGTTTGCACAACTATACGTTCACATACATCTGTATGTAAACTCCTGAGTTCCCACATGTGGATTCACAATTTGTAAAAGACTGTTTTTCATTAGTCTGGGAAGGAATTTGTTCCACATTTTTTTTTTTTAGGATTTGAATTCCTTATAGGAAGAGAGCGAAAAAAGAAATCTATCTGAAGATGGGACTTGAGATATTTAAGATCCACACAGAGCTCTATAGTCCAGAGAAGTAACTAATCACAAATTACATTGCCTAGTGATTTTAGAAATAAGATACATGCAATAATGACTATGTTTTCCTAGGATATGATTTTCTGGACAGCACTTACCAATGGGAGATAATACTAATAGAAATAGTATAGTTCTTATCTTTCTACTGAATATTTAGTTAGTTTTGGCAGCTTCATGGCATTTGTATTTATTAGTCCATGCTAATGGTTCTCAGAAAGCATTTCTCAGGGTTAATTTAAGAAAATCTGCATTTAATTTATTTTTTTAAAGATTTTATTTATTAATTTGTCAGAGAGAGCACACAAGCAGGGGAACCAGCAGGCAGAGAAAAAAAGCAGGCTCCCCACTGAGCACTGAGCAAGGAGCCCGATGTGGGGCTCGATCCCAGGACCCCGGGATCATGACCTGAGCTGAAGGCAGACTCTTAACCAACTGGGTCACCCAGGCATCTTAAAAATCTGCACTTTACCAAACCTCCTATCTCCATATTCTCCCTGGTTGCCCTGAGATCCTGACTTTGCAGATCAAGAATTCTCAAACATTAACATGCCAAACGCCTAAGTGGTTTGTAAAATGTGCAGATGGAAACTACACCCAAAGACTGGGTCTAGATCTAGGATAGAGAGTCCAGATTTTTAGTAAAAACCCTACAGATAATTCAGATGTCGATGATCTATGGAACTCACTTTTATAAACACTACTCTAGAGCTATTTCTCTATTTCATCTTCTCTTTTTTTCTCAAATTATAAATATTTTGCGAGGGGAGGTGCTTCAGGAAGTATGCTTCGTCTTGATTACTGGACAGTAAGTCATTGCTATAGTATTCTCTCTGGCACCTCCTTTTTCAGGTCCTTAAGAAGGAGTTGTCCTCCAGCAAAACTCAAATTACACCTAAACAATTTCTCTATGCCAAGGATACCTTGGATGAGTAACGTTCATTTTGTTCTACTATGTAAATAAGATGGGAAAGCAGAGTTATCAGTGAAATAAATAACCTAGTACTATCGGGTCATTATTGAAATAAATGCAATGATATATTTATATTTATTATATGACAGTAATGTGATATAATATTAACATGTCAAATAATGTTATAATCTTATAATATGGTATTCCTGTATTGTTGCATCAATTAACTATATGATAAAAATTATGAGTTATGTATCTTCTATCACATACCAAAGAGTTCACTATTGATAATTTATGGAACTGAGAAATTTTATTGGAAACCACAGCAAAAACATTTTGCGATGTCTACGTGTTGAAAACGGATTTTATTTCATTATGCCATTTTAGCTCTGATTAACTGCACATTTTAAGTAAATTTAGTTTTTGTCCTAATAATTCAATAATCACCTCATTTCTATATTTTTTTCTGTGTCTTATTATTCTACTCCATCTGTGTCCATAACTGTCTGTCTCACTCCCAAGCCTACTTTTCTTCAATGAGTGCAATCACCAACAGAAGAGGGGAAAAAACTTAATTTAACAGGAAAAAAAATGATGCAAGAAAGGATCTAGGGTCCTGCAGATGTTTCCAGCTGAAATACCAGCTGGCATTGTCGTTGTTTGTGTGGAGTAGAATCCCATAAGCCAATGAAAGGAGACAATCAGTTTTAGCTGACTCAAATTTTTTTATTTCCATTTTCCTAACACAGATGAATCTGATGCAAATTGTTTGAAAATAAGAGCCTTACGGCTAAGTACATTACCATACTCTAATGCAGAAAACTAAATTTCCTGGTGACGTGATAAATGTCTGGAAATACTGCCTTCTAAAGGTTGTTAAAATACTTGGCGGAATCCCAGTTAGTTATTTTAACCATTGGTACTATTGTTGGTGTCACAAACAATTCAAATAACCCAGCTTTGTAATGTGCCCTCTCCAAGAGATTCAAAGGTCTTCATAAATAAAAAACCAGTTGAAGGAAACTCGTACCCCTTTTTTTCCCATGCTCAGCAATGTTTACAAGGGGTAGCTGGTAAAATGGTATGGTAGCCCTCTATACCATCAATCTTAAAAGGACAGAGTTGGATTATTTGTTCCATTTCTTTGAAATAAATTGCTGGTATTTTGATGGGGATTGCATTAAATGTGTAGATTGCTCTAGGTAGCATAGACATTTTCAAAGCCTGATGATTCACAGACCTGTACCCCTTGGGCAAATAATAAAAATAAAATTAAAAAAAAAAAAAAAAAGGACAGAGTTGTGGTGTCCTACACTTGAGGAGGAATATAATGGTAATAACATAATAGTGTTTACTCAGGGCTGATTATACTTCAAGCACTTTACATGCATTATTTACTTCTTACCAAACCCTATGATTTTGGCAATATTATTAAACTCATTTTACAAATAAGGAAACTGGGGACGCAGAAATTTTAAATAACCTGCCTAAGGTTGCATAGTCTATACTCTATGTAGGAATCATTCCCAAAACTAATTCTAGAACCTCTGTGGTCCTAGGCACTTTACAATATTAACTCATTTGATCCCGATGTTTTATTGAGATATATCCAAGACATATTAGAGGCAATAAAAAAGCAGAATACTGGGGTCCTTCCATTGACCATCATCAACATCAACCTTCAATAAGCCAATAAATGCTGTTAAGCATTTTCTAATTGCTGATTGTTCTTTAGGAAGCTGAGGATACCAATAAGGTGTGCAGAACATAATGTGAGAAATGTGTTTTAACAATGTGTTACTATGTAGTAAGTGATATAATAGAAAGAGAGAGGTGATTTGCTAAGGAAGCTTAGCTAGGAGGGGCTAATTCTTTATGGGAATGGAAGACTCAGTAAAGTCAAGAACTGATCTCTAAGTGAAACAAGCCAATCTCTGCAGAGAATCTCATCTTTATCCTGTGGTTCCGATGACCCTACTGAAGATAGGTGATAAATGGTGATGAACACTTGGGAAATTATCGGTGAAGTCTTCTAAATTCTTTACTCCTTAAAAGGAGTTTGAAGGAAGTAGAGTTGGAAGAATTTTGCAGTGTGATTTTTTTTTATCTTCTCCCTTGCTTTGTTACTACCTACTCCTACATGACTCTTTTTAAATTAAGGACCCAAATCCAGGTAACTTTGCTGCAACCTTGAATGGATATAGTCTGTGGCAGCTCCACCAAAATGGCGTCAACCAAAGATGGCAACAGCCTTTCATTAGCAATAGAAGAGACAGGCAGGTCAATGTATCTGGGAAAGCCTAGGAGCCCAGGCTGAGCTCCTCTGGTTTCTGCAATACCTCCTTTACTGGGGCAGAGTCACTGAGATGAAAACCTCTCTCTTAGCCTTCCATGCTCCTAGCATCGAAGAGTGACCACACAATTCTCTATCTCCCAACAGCTAACAAGGGGTCTATCTCCCTCACAGACGCTGTTCTTCAATGGCACACAGTTCGAGGCAACTATGGACAGGGTAGGGCTTTCTAACACATCTTCCGTTGTCTAGAACTGCTCAGAAACCCAGCCCACGAAGAGCTGGGACTCATGTCACCACTTTGTCTACTCATGAAATTATGAACAACAACCTTCTGTGGTTGCTGTTTGGCAGGGAGATGCTGTTTTCCATGTGGCCAGCATATATTTGGCCAGCAGTCACAGTGCCTTCTGCAGATAGATGAGCAATCCCAATTATCTGCTGGCTGAGAGCAAAACACATCTCAGAGCCTCCACCCTGGCCCAAGATCGGGTCCATCCATTGACAAGGAGTTTTATTAAAGATGAAAAAAAATGGCTATCAAATCTGGGAAGGATTTCAAACTAAGATCATAAATGTCAAAGCTTTCTGTGAGCATAGAGCTCTGCCCAGTGCAGGATAATTTAATAAGTTGGTGAAAAGGTTATGTTAAGTTTCAAAGATTTATGAACTGAATAGTCCAGATTTTACTGTGGCATTTGGCCTCTCAAATTCTCTCAACGTTTCTCTCTATGTCTTGTTAAAATCTCTATTCAGGGATTAGAAAATCCCACGAAGAAACAAACTAAAAGCATCTTGAAAATCCAACGAACAAACTAAAATCATCAAAAACCAGTCTGCGCAACATAGAAGGACTTGGTTTTCAGTCACTTCTAAAGTCACTGTGTCTGTTCATCCTACCTTACCCCTTGCCAGCAACATGAAATCACCGCTCCCCATCTGACCATGTTTTAACCTATAGGATGAATCAGCTTTAATGTCTTGGGAACCCTTCATCACTATCATGTGGTTTTTAAAATTCTTACCTAGATTTGATTCGTGTGAAAAGTTTCAGAGATAAAGTTACCTCTAATATTCATAATAAGGAGATGGTCACATGTAAAAACAGCACTCTACACTTGGTAAGGATCAACATTAAGTTCTTTTTTTTTTTTTTTTTTTGCCCCAGGGATACAGGTCTTTGAATCATTAGGCTTACACTTTTCACAGCACTCACCATAGCACAAACCCTCCCCAATGTCCATAACCCATCCGCCCTATCCCTACCCTCCCACACCCCAGTAACCCTCAGTTTGTTTTGTGAGATTAAGAGTCTCTTATGGTTTGTCTCCTTCCCGATCCCATCTTGTTTCATTATTTTTTCCTCCCTACCCCCCAGGGCCCCCCACCCTGCCCCTCAAGTTCCTCATATCAGAGAGATCATATGTAATTGTTTTTCTCTGATTGACTTATTTCACTTAGCATAATACCCTCTAGTTCCATCCATGTCGTTGCAAACGGCAAGATTTCATTTCTTTTGATAGCTGCATAGTATTCCATTGTATATATATACCACATCTTCTTTGTCCATTCATCTGTTGATGGACATCTAGGTTCTTTCCATAGTTTGGCTATTGTGGACATTGCTGTTATAAACATTCAGGTGCATGTGCCCCTGAGGATCATTAAGTTCTTGTCCTCATCCCCCCACACACCCAATCCCTGTGGTCCAAAGTTCAAGCAATTCATTGTAGTGGAATTTCCTATAATGTCATTTCCTTCTTTCTTCCCTAGTTCAAGTAGTTGACCACCATTCTCTGTACAACATAGTTAGGAATACCCAGAATAAAGCTTGAGGGTCCCACTGAATTTAGCAAATGTGAGGCAAGTTATTTCTCACTGTCCTAGAACACTGGGAGAAGGCCTTTCATTAAGTTTAGTTTGTATGTCATTTTGAATATATATTGAACAGTGAAGGGGTAATACAAAAATTATTATTAACTATTTATAAAGGATGAGCTATTAAACAAGGATGAGGGAGAACTGTAGGAAATACTCTAGGGCTGAGGTAGAGTACTGAAGGGAGGAACATACTAGGGAGAAGGGTCCCCTCTCCAACGCTGGGATTCAGAGCATGTTGTAGAGGGTGTGACCCAGCCCACTGAGTGGTGGAAAATTTACTGAGTGTCCTAGGCCAGAGTGATGTACAGTTGCCAGGGTAAGGGTGGCGGATAGGGGAATGCAAGCAGGATCCTCCCCCGCGCCCCATACACACACTGGTGGCTGCAGACTGACTCTGGTGGGCAGGCAACCATGAGCCTGGGTCTGGCCAGGGAAGAGATAAGCTAATTGGCACAAAGGGGCTGGGTTTTCTGGAAAGAAAAGTATACCACCCCAACATCACTTAGACTTTAGGAATACCTGTCATAATCAGTGAAGGGCTTTGAGCAAAGCCCAGGGGAAGGGCAGGACGTTGATGTCGGAGGATTGAATTTACATTCATAAAAAGTTGAAACTTGATACCAGTACTCCGTGTAAGCACCTATGTGTTTGAGGGGATGCAGTTTCTTCAGTGTGTGGCTAATATGAGAAACCACATTGCTCTCAGACTCACTGTCCCAGTGAACTCAATTTAAGGAACAGAGGCTGAGCCTAGTGAGTATGAGTTAAGCAGTGTTGGGAGCCCTGAGCACAAGTTCAAACACCGCTAATGCCCTGCCTCATACGTAGGTCTGTGAGTACATGCTAGCAGAGTACCTACCGGGTCTTCAAGGCAGACCCAGGCAGCCATAGTAGTGGATGGAACTGACTTCCCTCTTCCCTCTTTTGACATAAAAATTATTTTATTAAGAAATAGATTTACAAGGGAAAAATTCAAATATTTCAAAAAAACTTATTGTAAAAGGTCTCACTTCAAGTATTACCCCAAACCACATAGAGATAACCATATTATCAATTTTGAGATCTTGGGTTGTGTGTCAAGAGATATGTTATATATTATTATTAATTGTATGTTTATAGATACACACATGCATATGCATATATGCATGTATTTTGTAAATTCATATATATATTCATACTAGCTTATTTTTACAAAAATAATAGCACATGCTACACACTATTCTATACTTCACTACTTTGTTTACTTTTCAGGTTATACTTTCACCCATAGTGCAATCATGAGCCTATTTCCACATGCCTTATAAGTTTGCTGAGCTGATAAGTGAAATATTTAATCCTTTTGTTTAATTTTTTTAAAAGATCTTATTTATTTATTTGAGAGACAGAGAGCACAAGCTGAGGAGGAGGCAGCAGGGGAGAGGGAGAAGCAGGCTCCCCTCTGAGCAGGAAGCCTGACACGGGCTCTATCCCAGGACCCCATGATCCCAGGCATCATGATCTGAGCTGAAGGCAGATGCTAAACTGACTGAGCCACCCATGTGCCCCCCACTTTGTTTGATTTTTTTTTAACTTACTTTCTCAAAGTAAAATTTAACACTTTTTGTTAGGTTTAAAATTTATTTGTATTTTTTTCTATGACTTTATTCAGGTCACTTTCTATTTTCTTATTGGGTTGCTTACTGATTATTGAAGTTTTCATCTCTGTGAGGAGCCCCAAATATTTTTTTAAAGATTTTATTTATTCACTTGACACAGAGAGAGAGATTACAAGTAGGCAGAGAGGCAGGCAGAGAGAGAGGAGAGAGGAGGAAGCAGGCTCCCTCCTGAGCAGAGAGCCCGATGCGGGCCTCGATCCCAGGACCCTGGGATCATGACCTGAGCCGAAGGCAGAGGCTTTAACCCACTGAGCCACCCAGGTGCCCTATTTTTTCTTAATTTTTCAGTTAAGCTGCAATTTTTTTGGGGGGGGGTCATGCAGTGGTTTTTTACGTATTTAAATGTATCATTTATTTTTAATACCAATGAATCCTTAACATCGATAAGATCATAATATATATTTTCCATCAGTTTTCCATTTCTTTTAGTATCTCATATTTAAATATTTAATTCAGCTGTTTATTTGGAATTTATTTTGATGTAACGAATGAGGTAATAATCCACATTTGTTTTTTCCTATTTGGATAATATTTTCATTTAGTGGTCCAAGAATTATTTTTCCTTCAAGTCAAGTTTCATGATATAGATCTCAATGTTCAGTCCTGGAGGGGGAAGAGGGGAATTGTGCTTCTTATTTATTTATTTTTTTTATGTATCTGAGGGAGAGATAGAGAGAGAGCACAAGTAGGCAGAGCTGCAGGCAAAGGGAGAGAGAGAAGCAGGCTCCCTGCTGAGGAGGGAGTGGGGCTGGATCCCAGGACCCTGGGATCATGACCTGAGCGGAAGTCAGCTGCTTAACCAACTGAGCCACCCAGGCACCCCAGGGGATTGTGCTTCTTAAATATTCTATTTCTAAAGGTATTTTAGAATTCATTTTCAATTTCTTTTTTGAAGACTCCCAATTATGCATATGTTAAATCTTTTTCTTGTCTATAAACGGCATTTTTTAAATCAATCATTTTAACAATATATTATCTCCATTTTACTTTGTTTACATCTACCATTCTTGTCTTCTGTTCCCTTAAAAGGGCTTTTTCTACTTTGAGTTGCTACTTCTTTCACCCCCAATTCTTCATTTTTTTTAAGCCTTTTCCATTTTCCCTGAGTTTTGATACTCACATTTCATTTCCTTCTAGTATATTGCCATTTTTTCCCTGAGGTCTTGTATCTTTGTGTTTTTGTTTTATAGAATCATATTTCATTATTTTATTTTTTAATTTATAGCAAATATTTCTGTTGAATGCCACAAATTTGCTCAGGTTCCCCAAATGCCCTTTATTTTTATAGTGTAATTTTATAGAAAGAATATTAGTTTTTCTTTTTTTTCATATATTGTATGTATTTATTTATTTGTCAAAG
This sequence comes from Ailurus styani, assembly GCA_002007465.1. NCBI lineage: Eukaryota > Metazoa > Chordata > Mammalia > Carnivora > Ailuridae > Ailurus > Ailurus styani. Next base: position 69,945 of record LNAC01001707.1, read on the forward strand.
AGAGAGAGAGCACAAGCAGGGGGAGGAGCAGGCAGAGGAAGAAGCAGGCTCCCTGGGTGTGGAACTCGATTCCAGGACCCTGGGATCATGACGGACGGGAGCTGAAGGCAGACACTCAACTGACTGAGTCACCCAGGCATCCCTAGAATATTAGTTTTTCAGGCACCTGGGTGGTTCACTGGGTTAAAGCCTCTGCCTTCCACTCAGGTCATGATCTCAGGGTCCTGGGATCGAGGCCCACATTGGGCTCTCTGCTCGACAGGGAGCCTGCTTCCTCCTCTCTCTCTTGTGATCTCTCTCTCTCTCTCTCTCTGTCAAATAAATAAATAAAATCTTTAGAATATTAGTTTTTCTAATTGCTTATCCCTGGCTGATACAAGGTTTTTCTGCATCAGCTATTTTCAGGAAGATTCTTTAGGAGTGAGCCCACACCATTTCCAAACTAGCAAGAATTTTTATCATAACCATGGTAGTGTGTGTGAGTTCTTATCCTTAGTTCTCTTCAGTCAATAAAGCTATCCAGCTACAAGACTGATTACACTAAGTGTTTCATTTACCTTTGTCCCATAGACAAAACCAACTCTATCTTTCAAATAGAAAATTTCAAATAGAAAATCCCCTAGTGGTTTCTTGAATTGATTGGAAATAAATAATTAAATATAGGTATAGTATATCCTGAGTGAGTAAATAAATCAGATCATAACTGACATAAGTAGTTTTGGAAGCACAATCTTATATATACACAAGGTAACCAGCACAGTCACATTACCCCTGTAGACCATAAAATGAAGAAATGGTACTAGATTATTTAAGGGTTTCTTTCTTCCTCTAAAAAGTTGTAATTCTTAAACTATTCTAATCCTATCGTACAATGGAAATCACCACCCCTCAGTCACCCATTAAGTCTTTCAGGGGAAAAGAAGTATCTATCTTTTCTGTCTTCATTCTTAGGAAATATACTTATATTAATAATCAATGGACCCACAAATTAATGCAAAACCAAGAGAGATAGCAGCTTGAATAATGAAAGGTTAACCATCCTTTTGATGGTTAATTCACAACCAAATATTATACATAATAGTCAAAGTCCATTCCAAATAATGTGGATATCCAACATTTGTTTATTTCTGGATGATGTTAAATTAGACCTTTGTCTGTATCATCCTTAATTACTACCAACTTTAATCACTGTCTTTATCATTGCCAACTCTACTGTCACTATCTCATCCATCCTTAATCACTCTATTTTCAATCACTTTTAGTTAAAGGAAAAGAGCCCTCAAAACACTAGTAACCATTTATGTCCCAAATACATTATATACATATATATATGTATATAATATATTATATATATACATATATTTTTTATTAGGCTTTTGTGAGAGAGTGTTGGCACTTGAAGTGATGACTTCTGCCAATAAAAAGATAGTAAATATATAAGATACGTTGTCTTTCTTAGGGTGCAGTGGGGGCAGGAGGGGTCATAGGAGTCGTTCCAATAAAGAGAGAGACATGCAAGCAAAAGAAGTCTTTATACTTGGAACCAATTTATATTCTCATATTCCTCACTCAAACAACACTGAGCTAGCTAATGCCAGGATTGAAAGGCAAGAAAACTTTGTGTAACCCATAATATGTAACACATTGTGTTACATGTTCAGGTCCCCAAAGTTGGAGCATAGTGCCTCAAGGCACACCCCTTCAGTATAATTATCCCAACACCACCTATTCATGGACTCAAACTCAAAGGAAGGGATATGCAAATATGAAAGGGTGGCATGAGAAGTACCTTTGCAGTGATGGGTGAGTTCTGCTACCTTGATTGTGGTAGTGATTACATGAATCTATGTATGGGATAAAATTACATACAAGTACACACACACACGAGTGCATTTTATTTTTTAATATTTTATTTATCTATTTATTTGAGAGATAGAAAAAGAGGGAGCAAGCACAGAGGGAGAGTTAGAGAGAGAAGCAGACTCCCAATGAGCAGGGAGCCCGTTGTGGGGCTCGATTCCAGCACCCTGGGATCGTGACCTGAGTTGAAGGCAGATGCTTAACCCACTGAGCCACCCAGGCGCCCCACAAGTGCATTTTAAAATGATGAAACTTACATAAGCTCTGTAGTTTAGCCAACAACAATATGCTAATATCAATTTCCTCACTTCCATGTTATACCACAGTGATAGTAAGATGTCTCTCATTGGGGAAGCTGAGTGAATGATGCTGTGGACCCTACATACTCTTTTTTGCAACATTCTATTAGTCGATCATGATTATTAAAAAAGTTATAAAAACTGTAAAAATATTATTTTTATTCAGTAATCAACATTAACTTTAATTTTTGACTCCTGACCTAGATGACTGCAGGGGTGAAGCAGCTAGGAGAAGAGAGTTTCTCAGTGGTGTGCCAAAGAGTTGTTTGTGAGTACCATAGTACCCCCACCCATAATCTCAATAGGCCTCCAAACCCGCTAAGCAAAGCCAAGGATGCTTTTCAAAATCTATTCCCAGCCCCTGCCCACTCCTAATTACACGACTACCCTCTCCAAAACCCTTCTGCAAACATCATTGTATTAAGGACATTTGGAGGAAACATTTTTAATCTTACTCCCCCCCCTTTTTTTTAAGAATGGAAAATCTGATCACATCACTGTCCTGCTTTTATTTATTTAACAAATACTTATTCACTGACTTCCTCAGACCCAAATACACCTGAAATTGATAAAAAAGAAAAAAACCCTGGTTACCCAATACCTAGATGATAAGTTGCACATAATCTCCTTTCACTAAATTTCTTAATAATCTTTGCTAGCTTATTATTCCAGACTCATTTCCATCACTCCCTTCATTGTTATTCCCCCCTGGTGACTCCCTAGCTCTGATAGCTGTGATATATTCTGTATTCATCCCTATGTGTGTACATGTAGTTTCACAAATATTATACCATCTTTTGTTTATGTTAATCACTGAGTTTGGAATGCCGTCTTGGCCTTTCTGGAATACCTTCTGCCCCAACACACACACACACACACACACACACACACACACACACACACACACACACTTCTGAATAGAAAACTCATATAAATCTTTTAAGACCCCACCCCAAAGAACTTCCTTTGACATGTTCCCTAACTAATTAATCCATGTGGTACTTTAAAATGGCTACAACACCTTTTCAGCTCTTCCTATCATGAAGTAGGGACTATTCCTATTATTCTGGATTCTGGAATAGCCTGGCTACTTACTTTCTCTAAAATGCAGTAGTTATGATATCGTATGAGTGCCAAGCTTTAGCGTAAGAGGTCTTGCAGTTTTTGTTCTCATTCCCTTGGAAAGTTGCGGCCACTATTTTAAACACCTGGACTAATCTTCTGGAAAGTCCACACGGAGGAGAAATAAAATACCCAGGTGGGAATCCCACCTAATAGACAGGTATGTGAATAGGCTTTCTTGGACTGTCTGACCCCAGCCAAACTACCGTGAATCATCCCCGGAGAACTAGTGCCCAAGTCCAGACCTCAGAACACAATCATGAGCAAATAAATGCCAATTGTTTTAATCCACTGAGTTCTGGAACAATGTGTTACATAGCAACAAATGAACAACCTTACCCCCAGTCCAGCTTCAGATCATTACACATTCTGAATTCTGAAATACCTTAGCTCCCTGTGTCTATTTCCATTTTAAGATTCACACTTTACCATGTTGTTGATGCATTTCTCCCCACTGCTAGACTCTGAGTTCTCCAGAAACAGAAACTTCCCCAGGACCTCACTATAAGCCTGAATACATAGTAGGCACTAAAGAAGTAACTGTTCACAAAAACCTGAAGGACCGGTCTTGTCAGAATAGACTTCATCATGTTGATCTTGTTCGAGTGTGTTTACCACCCATCAGCAGAAGGAACTTTCACTTCCTATACTGGGAAGACTGGTGAACCTCATGACCTAATGGTGTGGCTCACATGAGGTTAAATTTAGCAGTAGTAATAGATTGGGTCTTTTCAGAGTGCTAAGATTAAATAGCCTCAGATGAGCAGTATTTTACTAGCTCTGCCAATCTAACAGCCAAGGGAACTCTTTGCTTGCAAATAACAGAATGTAATTCCAAGCAAAATCCTGTAAGTCTTGGCTGTGGGTCAAAATGCATTATAAAAATAAAAACATTTGTTTTATCCAGTTCCTCTCAAGAGTTTTGTCCAGCATTATCCAGAACAAGTCAAATTATTCACTACAGTCTATAGTCACTTGTATATTACTGGGAACATAACTGGAAAAAGACACGATGATATTATTAATCATCTTTAGATCATAATTCCTCCAGGTTAGAATCTCATTTCTGCATGTATTTTAGCTGAATGAATCCCTCTTTTGAATCATTAAAGAATCCATTTCTAAGAATAGACTTAACGTTACTTTTTCATATTTCATTAAGGTTGCATTAGCACGCATACTAGTACAAGTGCCATCATATATGTCATTATTAATATCACATGTCATTGTTAAAAACATCTTAGTATGAAGATGGAAGGCACAAAAAGGTTGACCAGGGCTCAGAAGAAGACATTTTCAATTCTTGCTTCCCTTTGTCAATGACTCTTTGTCTCTGCTTCTTAAATGTTTACCCCTAGTTTTTTTATTGGTAATTCTTTTCATTGAGAAATAGACTTTTCAAAAAGATTAACCACATAAATTATGGTTGAAAGTTTTTTATAGGAATTATATATGGATTCAAATAAGTAGAATTTCAGCTAAATGAAGTATGGTGCCTATGTTAACAAATGCTAAGAAGACGCCTAACTGTGGAGCACCTGGGTGACTCAGTCAGTTTAGGTGTCTGACTTTTTTTTTTTTTTTGAAGACTGATTTATTTACTTACTTGACAGAAAGAGAGAGAGAGTAAGGGGGAGAGAGAGTGTGCACAAGCAGGGGGAGTGGCAGGCAGAGAGAAATAGGCTCCCCACTGAGCAAGGAGCCCAATGCGGGACCCAACGAAGGGGCTTAACTAACTGAGCCACCCAGGTGTCCCATGTCTGACTCTTAATTTCAGCTCAGATCATGGTCTCAGGGTCCTGTGATCAAGCCCTGCCTGGAGCTCCACTCTGGAGCCTGCTTAAGATTCTCTCTCCCTCTGCCCCTCCCCCCACCAGCCCATGCTCTCTTTCTCTCCCTCTCTCTTTCAAAAAAGAATCTTGGGGCACCTGGGTGGCTCAGTGGGTTAAGGCCTCTGCCTTCGGCTCAGGTCATGATCTCAGGGTCCTGGGATGGAGGCCCGCATCGGGCTCTCTGCTTGGCAGGGAGCCTGCTTCCTCCTCTCTCTCTGCCTGCCTCTCTGCCTACTTGTGATCTGATCTCTCTCTCTGTGTCAAATAAAAAAATAAAATCCAAAAAAAAAAAGGAAAAGAATCTTAATTGCATCATTAGATTTTCAGCGTATTATTTTACAAATATTTTTCATTAAAAATTGAATATATTTAATATGTTTTTGCTTTACTATTTTTCCCAATTTTATTAAGATATACTTAACACACAGCTCTGTATAAGTTTGGAGTGCACCACATAATGATTTAACCTACATATATTGTGAAATGATTCCCACAATAAGTGTAATTAACATCCATCATCTCATATAAGTACAAAATAAAAAAGAAAAAGAAATATTTTTTTCCTTAGGATGAGAACTTTAAGGTTATGTTCTCTTAAGGTCTTTCAAATGCCCCATAGAGCAATATTAACTATAGTCATTACATTGTACATGACATCCCAAGTACTTATTTACCTTAGAACTGGAAGTTTGTACCTTTTGACCACCTTCCTTCAATTTCCCCTTCCCTCACCTGCCACCACTGGTAATCACAAATCTGATCTCTTTTTCTATGAGTTTATTTTTGTTGTTGTTTTGTTAGATTCCAAGTGAAAGTGAGAGCATACAGTATTTGTTTTTGCTCTGACTTATTTCACTTAGCATAATGTCCTCAAGTTCTGTCCATGTTGTCACAAATGGAAAGATTGTTTCTTTTTATGGCTGAATAATATTCCATTATATATATATATATATATATATATATATATATATATATATATA
>LNAC01001707.1:76043-112461 GCA_002007465.1 Ailurus styani
ATATATATATATATATATATATCACAATTTCTGCAACTGTTTAGCTGTTGATGGACACTTAGTTTGTATCCCTGTCTTGGCTATTGTAAATAATGTTGCTATGAACATGGAGGTGCATATATCTCTTCTGCATGGTGCTTTCCTTTCCTTCAGATATATTCCCAGAAATGGAATTGCTATCATATTTCATATGATAGTTCATTTTGATCTTCTGAGGAACCTCCATATCGTTTTTCATAGTGCCTGTGCTAATTTATAATGCCCTTAACAGTGCGCAAGGGTTCCCTCTTCTCAATATCCTTGGCAGCATTTGTTACCTCTTTTAGTTGATCATGACCATTCTAACAGACATGAAGTGATTATCTCGTTTTGGTTTTGATTTCCATTTCCCTGATAATTAGTAATTGTTTTTAAACTGTCTCCATGCCCAGCGTGGAGCCCAGTGCAGGGCTCGAACTAACAACCCTGAGACCGAGACCTGAACTGAGATCAAGAATCAGGCACTTATGTGAGTGAGCCACCAAGGCACCTCTCCCTGATAATTAGTAATTTTGAGCACCTTTTTCATGTACCCATTGGCAGTAATTTTTATTAAGCAAATAGTATTTACTGATCCCAATTTTTAGAATCACAGCATTTTCTAATTTTTAACTGTAACCAAAATAAAAAAATGGGTCAGATTTTAAAAAAAAATTTCAGAAGATGTGTTGGAACATTTTTTTTCTTTCTGATCCATTACTTTCCACTATGGAACAGTGTAGATCCATCTGGTTCAAGAGAGACTATGCATCCTTACTAAGTTGCTGTAGCTTCTGCAAAATGCAAACTCAACTCTTCATTAGTGAGCAGTATTTATTTGCAAGGAAATGTAATCCATATGATGCTGATTCATTGACTTACTGTAATACAAGAAAAAATACAGTAGTACCAGAAAATAGTGTTTCATTAAGTGCTACTTCATTTCCAAGAAGATTTGGAACCATTTTTTTTTCTGATTTTTTTCCCCTTAGTATAAGGAAGTTTATTTTTACAGGTTGAAGAAGAAAGAGCTCAAATGTGAGCAAAAATATGGACCTTCATCATGGTAGGGGATATAAAATAAATTTCTTTGGGACTAGTTATAGTCTAAGTCCTAAGTTCCTGACTGATAGGCTTAACTTCAACTTCCAGATAAATACTCTCCGGGTAAAGATTAACCTTCCGCCCAACATAAGCCAAAAGTGATAAGCAGCAGACATGCCTTCCCAACACTGTCCTTCAGAAGTCTTAGGTGAATGACTAATGACTAAATTAGAAATACAATTCAAACTATTGTAAATTGAATGCTTGCTGATTCTGTTACATTCATACAGGTGGGTGAGCTAGGGGATTAACCAGTTTTGTGTTTTCTATTGACCTGGATGCCAAATAGACTCTGTCTACACTGGCTGGTCCTCAAGCTTCATACCAGAGCAATAAATCACTCCCAAATCTAACTCAGGGAACAAACTGGCTCTGAAGCCCACTCACCATGGGAACGCCCCAGCTGAGAGGAGGAACTGCGGAGATTTAGAACTGCTAATTGGGAGCCAGGAGTCATGGGTGATTGCCAGCAAGCTAGCACAAATCATGTAAGCTCTTGAATTTTGTAGTCACTATTTATAATACTGGGGCAAGAGCCCAACATTTATGGTAGACATTCATTCTATGGATATAAAAATAAAGCATTATTTGAATTCTTTAGACACTGAGAATTAAAATTCAGGACAGCTAATCTTTCCTGAACCATAAATAGAAAGGAAAAAGCTCTGTTTAACTTAATATTTTGTTTTCATACTTATGTAGCCAAAAATCCATAGTGTAAAGATTAAAACCCATGTCTGCTGATTACTAGTTATTTGGTACTAGGAAATGACAAAACTCAACTGCCTTAGTTTTCCCAGTTGCTGTCCAACATGCTGCTTCTTCTGCTTTTTTTTTTTTTTAATTTGACAGAGAGAGAGATCACAAGTAGGCAGAGAGGCAGGCAGAGAGAGAGGAGGAGGCAGGCAGAGAGAGAGGAGGAGGCAGGCTCCCTGCTGAGCAGGGAGCTCGATGCGGGCCTCCATCCCAGGACCCTGAGATCATGACCTCAGCCGAAGGCAGAAACTTTAACCCACTGAGCCACCCAGGCGCCCCCAACATGCTTCTTAAAGATAAGAGGGAGATCCACTGAAGTGCTGAGTCTGGAAATCTTTTATAGACATAGAACACTCTATGCATTTATTCTTAGAATTATGTGTGCAAAATTTGGAGTAAAAGACTTACGCATGAAACTTAGTGTGATGAAAACTCAAGAATCTACAAATGCTTTTTATCTTTGTAGGGAAATTTTGTAAGATCTGTAATACAGCATTTCAATCTGTTTTTAGGCATTAAAAAGAAGTATTTGTTTCATAACCCAAATTTACTCCTCACAATGCCAAGTGCCCCCCTAACACAAAGTATCGAGTGGCAGTGAAAAGAATACAATTATACATAATGAAGGATCATACTTTCCAGAAGAAAGCCAATGGCCCAATTCAACACCAAGTCTGAAATACCATGTTTCACCTTCTCTGTACCAAGTCTCATTATCTGTCCATTAATCTTTGCATGCTTGATATTGAAAGTAAAAGTACATTTGAGGAGAAACAAATTCTACTGGTCCTTGTTGGAAGCAAAGTTCTTTTTGTCTCTTGAATGTGTTGGGTTTGTTTTTTTTGGACAGGGGAAGTTGCATATTTGAACCATGTGTGAATTCAAATGGATTATGTTAGTTTCGATTATGCCAGAGTTTGTCAAGGCCTCCAAAAATCAGAGGATGTGGTTGGTCACCTTAACTTTCGGAGACCTGGAAAGGTTTGTGCATGGTACGGTTCCAGAACAAAACGTAGCAACTTCTTTTCTCCATGGTTTCTTCCACCCCATCCATAATCATCTGTCTTCATCTCAAGAGCTAGTTCTGGCTACCCTGTGGTAGCTGAATCCAACAATTTTCAAGGGCTGGGGGAGGGAGGAGACTACTGGCATGAAGAACAGGATGGTAGAGTGGAATGGTATAGTAGTGGTTGAGAAAACATGACTGCTTAGCCCACTTTTAACATTAGCAAGCATTTTACTATTTATCTTCCTTATCTATTAAGTGGAAATTTGAACTAGATGATTTCTAAGATCTTTTCTACATCTGACATTTAATGAATCTATGAAACTCTTGAATTGGGCCATCTTGAGTAATGACAATCACTTGGCCCATGGGAAGAAAAATGAATGTGAAATTCTTAAATATATGAAAGTTTGGAACAAAAGAAATATAAGCAGAAGAAGAGAGGGTTATTCCATTTTAAGACAATAGTGAATTTGACATAAACTTGGCTCTGGCAAGTGACCAATCAAATTAGCAACATTTACTCCTTAAAGGCAGGCATTTCAGTAGTGGATATAAGAAAACTAGCTATTAGCCAGGGTTCTCCAGAGAAGCAGAACCACGACATAAACATACACACACACACACACACACACACACACACACATTTATTTACTTACTTTGAGGAACTGGATCATCACACAACTGGGGAGGCTGGCAAGACTAAATTTCATAGGTCAGGCTAGCAGCCTAGAAAATCAGGTGGAATTTGATGCTGTGACCTTGAAGCAGAATTCCTTCTTTGAGAAACCTCAGTTTTTGTACTTATGGCTCTCAGTTGATTGGATGAGACCCACCACATTACCAAGGTTCATCTTTACTACAGGCTGACTGACTATGGAAGTTAACCATATCTAAAAAATTTCTTCACAGCAACATCTGGATTAGTGTTTGATTAAAAGCTGGGTATTTGGTCTAGCCAAGTTAGCACATGTGACTAACCATCACAACTAGAATAAGGAAATAGGTGTTAGGTTAAACAATATTTCTTTTTCAATAAAACTACATTAGGGATCCAATAAAATGGAGTTAACCCCAAAATTTGGCAGAATTAAAAACAGATTTCACATTCCTGCTTATCAGCATAGATGTTTCTTTCCTTTTTATTGTTGTTTTTGTGCATGTAGAGAGAGGGTAAAAATTCTTTTAATTGTTCTTAATTTAAAAAAAAGGTTGCATAAAATCTAATCCATTTTTGAAATATAAATGGCCTGTCCAGTATATAACATTTCAAATGTCAAAATATATGGTAAACATACAAATAAGGAGAAGGAAACGTGCCTCCCACATACAGGACCGAATTGTAATTTATGAATGACATTGGCAAGTGATACACAATGCAGTCCATATGTGGCCCATTCCACTCACTTGAGCAATTCAACTGCACCTTAAGTAATTTAATGATGTGGTCACCACATACCCAGATCAAATAAAAGATATTGAAGCAAAATAATTTCCTTTACTCAAACTTTTTAAATTAAAACTTTCATCCCCTTCACACCTTCCTCCTTCTTTTCCCCTTAAATCCCACCCCTGAAAGAAAGTTTCAAAATGTACATGAGCGTTATAAATAAAAATGCTATCTATGAAGCATTAGATGATGCTCCTTTTTCTTCATGTTTTTTTCCTTGAGTCTAGCCATCTGTAAGCCTTCTGAATCAAGACCAAATATTGAAGTTCTGTTGCTGTACACCATTACTCCCCACAGCAAAATCTTGTCATTTCTGCTCTAAGGAATGAAATTCCATTCATTCATTCATTTCATTCTGAGGAATGAAAAAACAAAGCCAACCCCAATCCTTTAACCTATGACTATACAGTGGTAGTTGCTCAATGCTGCTGAATTCAGCTGTCCAAAAAATGCACCCAATCTTCCAGATAACCTCACGACACTTTAGGAAATAACAAATTACCAGGAAGCAATTTAGTACGTAAATTGATTTAAAAGAACAAAACAAAAAATATTGTTTTTTTTTAAAACAGCATTGTTAAACTTGGTAACATCACATTGACATGATTAATATCATCTTAACATACCCAGAATTCACTTTACCACATTAAAATCAAGCATAGTGGTGAACTGCTACCAAAGGGACTTTGCTACTAGAAGCAAGTTAGGGAACGAACCCGACTTTTGTAGAAAAGCGTAGCTTCTATTCAGATTGCAATAAACCACACATATTTTAAACACAACATTGTGGGGACCCATCTCCTAGGAGAGAAGTAGTTGTGCCACTATTCTTTAGTCCAGTGTCACTGCCAAGTGAGTAGAATTCCCTTCTTCAGCATCAAAACGCATCCCTATCACCAAGGCATATGGGCCTTGGAATTACATCGCATATTCCTAGTGGTTGCTACAGTGTAAGGTGGGAAAAGGAAGAGTAGAAAGATTTTTTTAATCCTAGAATCAAGAAGCTTTGGAAGAAGCAGTTCAGAGCAACTTTGGTTTTCTTAAGACTCCAGAGAGAACTCGCTTACTAGAAGGGAATAAAGTTAGCACTGAATCTGGCGACATTTTCACTAAGCTTCGAGGAATGTCTCCTCATTTCAAGACACTGAAATGTACAGGATTGTTTAAGACATGCCACTCAAAAAGTCAGTAGATAGTTCCTCTCCTTTTTTAAGTTTCTGCAAAGGGATCTTTCATAATCCTGCCCTCCCACCCTGCCTCTCTGAATCAAGATTAGGGCCACCCTCTTATTAAAATAAATTTTACATTTCACAGAATATTTTAGAGTATATCTGATCAGTGATTTTTTGGAACAGGATGGATTTGTTATGCCAAAGACACACAACTTGGGTTTCAGTAAACATTTGTGCTTTTACTTGATGTGTGACATATATATATATATATATATATATATATATATATATATATATATATATAAAGATTTTTTAATTTATTTGTCCAAGAGAGAGAAGAGAGAGAGCACAGTCAGGGGGAGTGGCAGGCAGAGGGACAAGCAGACGCCCTGCTGAGCAAGAAGCCTGAAGTGGGACTCGATCCCAGGACCCTGGGATCATGACCTGAGCTGAAGGCAGACACTTAACCGACTGAGCCACCCAGGAGTCCCTTGATGTGTATCTTTTAATAAGTCATTTAACCTCTATGACCCTCAATGTATTCATCTATAAAATCAAACAATAATATATCCCCTGTTTATTATGAAGGGCTGTTATGAAGGTTGATCAGTTTATATATATAAAAATTATCATCTCTCACTGGGTTGCACTGATGTCCTATTTCTGGTTTCCTGTCCACTTGAGCCATCATACTCATTATTTTTGCCTCCATGTCTTTATTACGTCCATGGTAAATAATGCATGTCTTTGCACCTGCACGTTCATATTTTCTCCATAATCTTGAGCATCATGTGGTAGAATTCACATGGTAATGTTGGGCCATTAACTTGGGATGTAATATCATTCATCTTTTTTCCCTCTTTTATATTGTCTCCTTAAGGAAAGACACAACGTCCTATGGTTGGCTGTGGTTTCTTTTTTTTTTTTTCCCACAACATAAAGAAGAGTGCCATGCTGAAGCTTGATAAGTGTTTTTTTAAAACAATGAATAAATGAGTGAATGAATGAATGAGCAAATGAATGAATATTATTTCTACAAATCATACAAATACCAAACCTGCTATCTGGACTCTACCTTTTAGGAGCATAGATATGGAAAGAGATCCTTCTTTCTCTGCCCCAGAAGCTTATTGAGGAAGCATGTGGTTCAGAAGAACCAACAGTGCTGGGAGGTTCTAGGGAGAGCAACTTTATCCCAAATGAAGAATTTAGAGGCTTATCCCTCAGGCCTTAGTAATAAACTCCTCAAGTCTTGCATTCTCTTTGATTATAAACAAGAAGTCTTTCCCTTAATATTTGAAAATTCTTCAGATATCAGTAGGTCATGGGAAGCCATGCAAAGGCTATTCAGTGCAGGAATCTGACTCTGGATGTTTCCCTGAGAACCCCACCCCCCAACCCAAGCTCAGGGAGATGCTCATCTCTGATTCTTTTCAAATAGTCACAAAGAAACCCTAAGTCAGGAGACTTAACCTCTCATGTGCTCATGTAAGCCCTTAGCTGCAAGTGGAATTCAGAGTATTTCTACTTCAGGATTCAGCACACACATTTAAGAGGAAACAGGGGATTGACTTAGCCTAGAAGATGATGCCACAGGGGGATCCGAGTGGAGAAAGGAGTTTCTGTCCTCTCCAACACTTGACATTCACAAGGAAAACCACAGCAAAAAGTAACAAATTTCCCTCTTTCCCTTGTAGATGTCGAAGCTGCCATCATTTTCTTGGTTGTCCAAATCTGAAGACTTGGCATCTTCTGTTTTACATTCGTTTTTGCCTCCCTCATCTTTCATTAGTTCACCAAATCATCATAATGACGTTTCTTTTGTAAATGCCTATTGAATTAGCCACTTCCTCACCTCCCTGTTCTTCTGGCTACCAAGTTATCGATTATCTGGACATAGAATATTGCAATTCTTTCCTAGTAAGTTTTTTTTTCTCCCTCATGACACTGCCCTTAAAATCCACACTGCTGAGAATCTACATATTGATATTTCTAAAGCATCTCTCTCATCATATTTCTTCATATTCAAAATCCTTCAGAGTTCCATTAACCTTATTAGTGATTCTTAAACATTTCCTTCCAAGTATCTCAAATAGTGGGTACAGCAAACCCTTACCCCAGTTGTATCCCATACATCTTTGAATTCTCTCATTTTAGATTAAAATGCATGCTAATTTTGTGGTGTATACCATCATTCATTTTTGTGTGCTTTTAAATACAAAAAAAAATTTAGATTCCTTATGAGTTAAGGTACCTATATTTCCCCTCAAGGAATTTTTTGAGTGAAACTGACGCTAAAGGAAATGCACCATATTTCTTTCACAATGTCACTTTCACCATTTCCACTGCCTTCTTCCTGAGAGCACGAGCAAGTTCTGCCTCTGCAGGTAGGGCTACACAGCCACCAACTCAGAGCCAACTGGCATCTCCCTCCCCCTCTGCTACCCCTTCTCTCAATGTGCTTCCTTTCTGGCTAAAGCCATGCTCTTCCTTTCCCTTTTGTGGGCTTCAATATAAGATTGCACTTTGTTTTTACGCTCAGTGTGTGACATCTACCTCCCTACCAACCTCACACCCCATTGTGCATCTTCCCTGAGCTGGCTCTGAGCTTCCTACCAGAGTATTTCCTCCTGTGTATTGTTCAACAGGGCTTTCCCTTTCTTTCACTTGGGCTTCCGCATCTGGTCACTGCGGCTGCTGCGGACAACCCCCTTTCTCAGGTGATACCTACTGACACCTCCACTGTGGCTTGAAAGAATTCTGGTTTCTGCTTGGTTGCTCCTTCTGAATTCTCCTCAGCACAACTGAGAACTAGCTGTGGCTACTATCCAGGTTTTACTGAAAACCCAGAGATCACACATCACAACTTAGAAGATGTCTCATAACTGTTCCCGGAAATGGCTCTTCTCAGAGCCAGTCCTCACTTCAGATTTCTTATCACTCCAGCCTGTTTTCTACCTGAACTTCAGACATCAGGGGCTGCTCAACCACAGGAACATATATTTCTAAAGAATAGAAAATAATTTTCAGACATAGGGCCAGTTCATAAAAATTTAGAAAAGCAGAAGTCAAACTCAATCACCAAGGCATTGTGATTCTGTTGTTACACGTGAAAAATTGAGTCAGGAGTCATAATTGTCAGGAGTCAGGCATACAAGGAAAAATTCTCACAATTGACACATTGAAAAATCAACCACACTAGAAATTATCAATACAAAATGCAGTGAATAGTGGCAAAAACTCCATACAATAACATTTCTTGTAATTCAAACACCAAAGACTTACTTTAATCTATTGTTAAAAAGGAAAAAAAAAACTTTATAGAAATAATTGCATACAGACCAAAAATAAGTAAAGTTATACAGTGTTGAAAGACTAAATTATCTTCACAAATTTAGATCTTAAATTTTTGCACAGGAAATTTTGGACTTTGTAAAAATTATGGCCACAAAAGACAGCTCACAGATGCATATGAATAAAATGGGTAACTTTTACATTCTTAAATTACATTTTAGATTCATAAATTAATTCTGAAATTAATTAAAAATTAAGAAATCCTGAAAATTAAGAAGTTAAGACATGACTGAGTAAAAATGTAACCCACAGAGTGCGAGGAAGTATTTATAAGTACATTTTTAAAAGGAGTCGCATTTAGAATATATAAAGAACTACAACAAACCAATAAAAAGACAAATTACCTAATGGAAAAGTGGGCAAAAGTCTTGAGCAGACATTTCACAAGATATCAAAATCACCAGTTATGTCAAAAAATTATTAAACTTTATTAATCATAGGTAAATACTAATTAAAACCATAATGTGATACCAAAACACACAGGCCACAGTAACTACAATAAAAAAACGTAAAAATACCAAATTAGACAAGGGGGTAAAGCAACAAGAACACTCATCTACCCCCTGGTGGAAGATTAGTACAACCACATTGGAAAATTGTGTGGTTGTATCTACCAACACTAAACATATACACAGTCTATTAATCAGCAATATCACTGTTAGCTATATACCCAAGAAAAATGTAAACATATGGTCACCACAAGACATGTACTAGAATTTTCATAGTAGCATTGTTCATAATTTCCAAATAATAATAATAATAATAATTTCCAAACCTGGAAATTGTCCAGATGCCCACCAGCACTAGAGTGGATAAATAAACTAAGGCATATTTTATACCATTGAGTGTATGCAACAAAGAGAATTAATGATCTATAACTTCAGGCAATATGCATGAATGTCACAAACATAATATTGAGCAAAAGATGCCTTGCCTTAACACATATTTGTGATTCGATGTATAAGGTCCAAAAAAAGAGAGCAAAATTAATCTGCTAGAAGTTATAATATAAATAATCCAGGTGGATATGGGTATTTACTGGAAAAGAAAATAAAGAGGGGCTTCTGGGTTGCTGGAAATATTCTGTTCTTTGACCTAGATGCTGGATGCACAGATATGGTTAGTAAATAATTACTAAGCTGAACGCTTAGGATATATTTATTTATCTTTTTGCATATTATAGTTTCAATAAAGAATGTTCACAAATATTAAAATAAATTTAAGCCAGAAAAATATAGAGTCCTTTACTTAGATATAAAAGTTAATTGCAGACTAGAGGGATGTTGGCTTGATGGCAACACATGGGAAAGGTCTATGGCCTTAAACCGACCACATTCTTAATCCAGGTCAAGAGTGGAATGTGGGTGCCAAGTTACTAAAATAATTTTATTTTAACGCTAGAATTAAATATATTCAAAATTAAAAGGTTCACAGTGACTGTACAATACAACCTTTTCACTTTACATTGCAGGAATCAAAACCCAGAGAAGCCTTAGCTCAATCAAGTTAAGATGAATTGTTAAGAAAAAGAGATGGAACTGAATATCATGGTTTCTGACTCTTTTGCCTAGAACACATTCCCTTAGCTCTGTTGTTCCCTCGCTGAACATAACAATCACCTGGAAAATTCAGGAAAAAAAAAATCTAAAGTTCCAGATCATTCTGATACAACAGATTGGGGACCACTGTTCTGATCTATTCCAGACTACTATACTGGAATAGGAAATCTAATGTTTTTTCTTTATTCACTACTTCATTCACTGTGATTATCTAATCAGATTTAGTTTCTATTTCATATAGAACAGTTACATCATATCAAATTTATGGTCAGAGCATACACCTTCCCCTCCGAATAATTAATATTTTGAGCTATATTCTAAACAAACACACACACACACACACACACACAAAACGCTCTATTTTCAAAAATGAGACAAATCTCACTATGGGCCAGAATGGAACTAAAATGTGTAGCAGTAAGTTCACCTCTTGTGGGATCTTGGTGTTCAAGACATCCCATTCAGTGAATCTGACAAAACCCAATTTCACTGGCAGGGTGTTCAGCACAGCAGTGGCCTGTGCCCAGGCATACAGCTGTCACAAAGCTGTGTCACTGGAATTTTGGTCAGCTGGCCCAGTAACTGCTTCCTGCTTTTGTCACAAGGCAGAATAGGAGATAGATGAAAGACCTAGTTATGCCCTGCTGGGGCGGGTGAAAGGTACTGGGCAGGTCAAAAAGGGGAAAGAAGTGCACAGAGGAAGAGACAGAGGGGAAGCATTTCCTGCACAAAGATGAGCTTGCAAATAAAAATTCCAGAGTACATGAAGACAATTCCTTGGAAAAGACAGACAACAAAATAAACCATTTCAGGTAGGAATTCACTTTAGAAAACAAGGAAAGAAATGGAAAAATGGAAAATGATATTAACATCTTCAGGATTTTTTTATTTTTAAGGATAGGGAGGAAATTTTTTATGAAATAAAAACAGTACTATAAGGGCACCTGGGTGGCTCAGTCGGTTATATCCAACTCTTGATCTTAGCTCAGGTCTTGATCTCAGGGCTGTGGGTTCAAGCCCCAGCAAGGAACCTACTTACAAACAAACAGACAGTACTGTAAAACAAAACAAAAATAGGTGATGTGAAAACCAACCGATTCGAAATCTTAAAATTGAAAAACACAGTCATTAAAATAAAATTTCAATAGAGGGTATAAAATCTAAATTGGACATGGATAAAGACAGAATTAGTAAACTAAAAGAATGGATTATTTGACAAATGGCACTGGAGTTGCTGGTTACACATATAGGTCGTATATATTATATATATAAGATATATATGTAGTATATATAAATCATTGATGGATAGGTAGAGAGCCTTAGTTCATATTATAAATAAAATAAATTAAACCTTAAATATAAAAATAAGCTGTGGAACTACTGGGAGAAAATAAGTATATGTCTTTAAGATTTCAGAGTTGTAAAAGATTTATTAAACCAGACTTACAAAGTCAAAACAATAAAGGAAAAGCCTGGGAAACCTGACCACTTTGCACTTAAAACTTCTGCATGACTAAAGATATGTAAACAAAACTGGAAGATCCCTGAGAAAAGATGTAGTAAGCATATTTAATTCTACATCCAGGATATAAAGAGAAATATAAATCGATAAGGAAAAATATCAAAGATCCCAATAGAAAAATGGGCAAAGTATTTTCATGTGCCATTTATAGAAAATAAAAACTGAATTTGCAAAATACATATGAAAACATACTCAACTATGCAAGTAATCAGGAAAATTCAAAAAGTGAAATATGATTTGAAATTTACCAGTCTGGGAAAAATAGCAGTGTCTGGCCAAGCACATGGAGAAGTAGGACTTCTTATTTAATACTGTTTCCAGTATAACTTAGTAGAGCCATCAGGAAGACCAATGAAAATACTCCCAAGCGTACATATTCTAAGACCTAGCATCCAAGCTTAGAGTGTATATGTATGTGCACATATATGTGTATGCACACATGTGTGTTTGCCCTAGAAATACTGTGCACACTTACAAAAAGAAATGTATAATGATATGCAAAGGTATCCAACACAACATTGTTGTAGCAAAAAATTGTAATCCAAATGTCAAGCAGCAGTGGAGAGAGAAAGGGAGAAAGAGGGATGATTGACTAATATACTTCAGTTAAAAAGGAATAGCTTATAGGTATAATATAATATTGAGTGAAAAACATGTTAGAAAACTTGACATTAAGGCCACAAAGGAATTATATATCTTGTTAATACATACGTGATATTTATTACATATGTAGTAAATATATGAAATTAAATGCATATCAAATTCTTCCTACTGGCTAGCTCTGGAAAGGAAGGGAATGCAATTAAGGAGGAGATCATAGAGACTTCAATTTATCTGTGGGTTCTTTTGTCTTTAGACACGTCTGGAGAAAATACGGAAGAATATGAATAGTTATTCCATTTTGGTGATGGATAAATGGGTATTTATTAACATTTATTCTCTTTCAATTAAGAAAAAATGCCTAAATTCAAGAGGCTTAGTAAGTGCTATGGATTTTTCTGACCTAGAATATTTAAGAGGGACTTGAAGAGAGAGCATATATACAAACAGAGCAGCCAACATAGCAAGGGGACCCCAAATGCATCTTACTGGGGACAAGTAAGAGAACAAAAGCGAGCAGAGAGTGAGGTCAACACAAATTCCTTCAAACCCTGAAGGAGCTGCCCCTGGCTTGTATTCTGCTTTAGGGGTTCTCACTGAAATGCACAAATGGAAGTTAGAGAGATGCAGAGTAAGCTCCAATTTGGCAGGAATTTCTGACAATTACAACTTTTGAAAAATTACTTGGCAATCTCAGGGAGGCAGTATGATTCTATCACCAGAGTGGGTCAAGTCTAGTGTGGATAAAGTTTATGAATATGGAATTGGGAACTTATCAGTACACACCATAGTTGAAGTTTGTTTATGGTGGCGATGGCAATGATGATGATACCAATGAGTTTTAAAATGAGCCACTTGAGATACCACCTCATTTAACCCTTAAAATAAACTTAGAGGTGAATACTATTTCATTGTCTCCATTTTACAAATGAAGGTTAATATCATTAGATCCGTAAGGATTTGAATCCAGACTATTCTAGCTCTGATTTCTGAACACTTCATTAAGTTCCTCGCTATTACTAGAATATCAAGGTTTGTGAAATCAAAGAAATGGATTTCTAGTTGCGGATTTTAAGATGCACTAAGGATAGCCGATTTGAAGTTGTTTGGGGCTACTCAAATTTCCTGAAGGCAAACCACTTACAAGCAAACTTTAAATAGCACTGTTTGGTCTCCAGAAGTCTAGTTTTAATACTATTAATGCAAGTAACTCTACAGCTTAATAGGAAGATGTGAGAAAAACTGAGGAAATGATGGCAAGGTATTGCAAAAGAAAAAATAAGGGCAAAGCCTGGCTCTTAAGACTCCCAGTGTGTGTGTGTGTGTGTGTGTGTGTGTGTGTGTGTGTGTGTGTGTGTGTTTCACCAACCAATGACTCAAGGACCATACACGGTCCAAATTTTCAAAGTGTCCCCCATTCTAGTCCTGTCATATGCTCATTTCTTATCACTTGCACAATCTGTTATATATTCTCCTAGCCTCAACCAAACCCTTCCCACACAGCTAACTGCCAGGCATTCACTTTATCTATATCTGAAGAAGACAGAAGTAGATGAGTCAAATATGCCAGAGTTTTAATGTGTGGTGTGAAAGATGTGTGGGTGTTTGCAAAGCTGAGTTTTACTAACTCCCCCAGGCTGGGGAACCTTTTGGGGATGACATGCAATTTGTTCACTTAGTCTCAATGTCTCCATTGGTTAAGAAGGACACTTCCCCAAAGACACTGTGTCAAAGCAGAGGAGATGAATTGCCAGGGAATTAAGCTCAGACCAGAAAGTATCTGTCATTGGATTCTCTTGGCTACGCCGATCCCTCAAAGAGAACATGGAGGATTAAATGGGTTCTGGCTCAGTGTTTGGGGTCAAGGGTCATACCCACAACTAACTTCGAAGTGTTTTGTGGGGAAAGAGATAAAACGGTGGGAAGAGAGGAATGACAGGATGCTGAAGTGTATGCTGTCTTGTCTCAGCCACATTGAGGGGGGGGGGCATCATTAGTTTTCTGGGAGAGTCTGAGGGAGGACAAGATGGCGAGCAAAAGCAAGTCTCTCAAGCTCTCCTGATGTGCCTGACCTTCCTCCAGACAGGAAGTTACATTTAGCACTGTTCTTCTTGCCTTCCCTCCTTCTCTCTCCCATATCCATCAGGATCAAGACACTTAGGATATCACAGACACTTTAACTGACTTCTCTAATGAAGTCTTAACCAACAACTCTATTCTGTCAGGGCCAACTATAGATATATAAGTGTAGGAGAGGTATTAGATCCCAAGGTTTTGGTCTCAAGGATGTTTCCAGATATCTGTCCAAAGAGGCCACTTGACTAAAACCCAGAGAGGTAGCCATGAAGAATATTTAGGGAAATCTGCACATTCGTGTTGCTTCTATCCACTATCAAGCTCTCCCACTGCAGTTCTTTGAAAAGGCCAGTCAGCAGGGATTTCTGCTGAGCAGGGAAAGTAACCAAGGAAGAGGGTTAAAGGAAACTTTATATTTTATGAGCAGGAGAGACTGAGAAAAGATTCCTGGAGCTGAAATTTCTGAGCCTGAAAGGGCTCTTCTCAAATTTATGAAAACTAAAGCAGCGTGAGTAAAAAGTTCAATTGAATTTTCGGTCCCAGATCTTGGGTACAAGTCATCTCAGAAGTTAGCGCCCAGTAAGTTCCACTTGAAACCAGCAACAATGTATTTGCATGCAGAAGGAAAGTTCTGAGGCTGAGTGCATACTTGTGGTTACCTGGAAAGAATGTAGCAAAAGCAGTGTAAAGTCCCATTAGAGTAGCTCCGATAATAATACAGAATTCATCATGCGCTCAGGCTGTGCACTTGAACTGGGCAGGAAGGAGACTCCTGAGGCCAGGGGCAGCATTTGCAGGCACTTGTTTGTTTCTCTCACTCGATTTTCTCAGGGGTAAGACTGGAGCAGTAGTACTTAGGCCATCATCTCAGTAAGGTGATTGATTGTGAGACTCCAATAAGGTATTGTCTCAGTCGGCCTGGGCTGCTGTAACAAAATACCATAGAGAAAGTGGCTTACACAACAGACATTTCTTTCTCACAGTTCTGGGGGCTGGAAATCCAAGACTAAGGTGTCTGGTGAGAGCTGTCTTCCTGGCTTGCCGATGGCTATCTTCTTGCTATATATTAAGGGGAGACAGAGACAGAGACAGAGGGAGGAAGGGATAGAGAAAGGGGAAAGAAGAGAAGGGAAGGAGGAGGAGAGTCAGAGACAGAGAGGCAGGGAGAGATAGGAGAGAAGAGAGAGAGAGAAGGAGAAGAGAGAAGGAGAGAGAGAAAGAACACTCTACTCTCTTCTTCTTCTTGTAAGGAAGCTAATCCCATCATGGGGGTTCCACACTCCTGACCTTATCTAAACCTAATTACTTCCCAAGGGCCTCTCTCAAGTACCATCCCACTGAGGATTAGGGCTTAAACATGAATTTTGGACACACAAACATTCACTTCATGGCAGCAATAAAATGAAGGAGTTATATAAATTAAACTATAAATTTGTTATATTATAATTATCATCACTATTAATGTAGGCTTCATATAACTTGTTAAAGCCTGTCATGATATCCTGTCTTTTTCTCTTAAGGATCATGGGGTTGGGGCCCTGGGTGTCTTAGTTGGTTGAGCATCTGGTTCTTGGTTTCAGTTCAGGTCATGATCTCAGGCTGGTGAGATGGAGCCCCGCATCAGGTTCCACGCTCAGTGCAATCTGTTTAAGATTCTCTCCCTCTCCCTCCTCCTCTTCACTTCCCCCCACTCTTGCTCAGTCTCTCTTTCTCTCTAAAAAAAAAATAAATGAATTCTTTTAAAATTAAAAAAAAAGGATCACGGGGTTATAAAGAAACTTACAGATATGCCCTGCAACCTCTGGTCCCACCTTTGCTCTATGTATGAGGAAGTGAGCTCAGGTCATGTCCAAGGTTATGGAGTAATTGTTAAGACAGGCTGGCTCAGTGGATAAGAGCTTGGGAAAAAGATAAACCCAGCCATGAGTTTAATTTTTACTATTTTAATAAGTAATGTCCTTGGACAAGTGATGCGATCTTTCTAAGGCTCAGTTTCCTCATTTGTAAAAGAAGATGATAATAATAATACCAATTTTATTGTAGTGGTGAAGTTTAAATCAGATAATGTATGTTACATGCACACATTATTCCATATTAATGCAGAGTAAGGGCTTGATAAATATTGTTAGTGTTAAATGCTCCTGAATGCTAAATGCTTCTGTTACGTCTGTTATTGTTAGCATTATTATTAATCACAGAGTTGGAATAAGCACCCAAGTCTGCTGACATCCGGTGTCCTTCACAAAAAGAAAGCATTCAGATCTAGCAAAGCCAATTAGGGGCAAGAACAATTTCTTTCTTAATGATAAATTTATTAGATTATCCAGCTGTTTGCTTCATCTAAATAGTAAAGTCGAGTGCAAGGGAAACCCAGTTCCTGGAAATAGTCATCAGAAGGCCAATAAGTAGACTAGGACCCAGGTTATAAAGCTCAGCTGCTTTTAGTGGAGCTTTGCTGCTAAGGTACCTGTTTTTCCTGAAAGCCAAGAACAATATAAATTCTAATTGGAGCCAAAGGTAAAAGTTGCTTGTGCAAAAATATCACTGAGTCCATTCTTTTGCAAATAGCTTGGCTGGGAAGGGAAACTTTTCTTTTTCTTTCTTTTCTCTTTCTTTCTTTCTTTCTTTCTTTCTTTCTTTCTTTCTTTCTTTCCTTCTTTTTTTTTTTTTTTGCTTTTTCCCTGTACTACTTCTTACTGTTTAGTATTGCTACTTTACTTTCCTAAATCAAGAACAAAAAACAAACAAACAAAACACAAGTGTCCAGTCAGAGTTGGTAGGCTTATTCAGTGTTCAAGGACCAAGTTCTCGGCCAGAGGGAGGCTGGATGTTTGCCTCACATCCAAGCTCTCCACTTAAACAGAAAAAAAGTTAATGGATTAGCCCTGACAGATGACTGATGCTCTCAGCAAGCATGGGCCCCAAGCCAGAAATCAGGCCTCTGTACAGACAGCAGCCATGTCTGGGGGTGCCGGATGGGGCTGATAACAGGACCGGAAACCCATCAGAGACACCCACCCCCTTACCTCTGGGCCTCATCAAAATTACCTGCCAAAGAGACACTGCTCCAGACCAGCACCTTGTCAGACGATTTTGTAATAGAAAACAGCTGCTCCTGTTGGGAGGCAGAGGTGGAGGAGTGGAAAGAATGGGGGGAAGAACCATTCATAACTTTTCTGCTTGTGCAGAACTGTAAGCTGCAATCACTAGGCAAGTAAGAACGGGAAATTCTAGGGACCCTGTGGGAATGATATTATCCTCCTCTAAAGGGACTGATAGGAAATCAAAGCTACTGAATTTAAATCACAGATGACAGTTAATCCTTAGCAATGGGCTTAGAATAGGGTCTGGATGCTGCTTAGCAGCATCCTAGGGATAGCAGAGGAAATGAGGTACAGAGTTTGATCAGGCAGTTCAGACAGGGGGGGAGTCTCCATTATTACCTCCTTCTAGTCACTACCATATACTAGGGCCTAGGACAGAGCCTCTCCTGTGATGTGTGCTCAGCAAATACTTGTTGAAATCATGATTAACAAAGTTCATGACACACATTTTCTAAGGCTGGGTGGGGGGGACTCTTGAACAGATCAGAGTTTGACTCAATGTTCTATCACTTCTATTACTTACTGACTGCTATCTCAGGAACTTTTCTTCCTATATCCAAACTTTAGGTGCTTTATCCATAAAGTGAAATTTGATCAGCTATACTACATGATTGTAGATTATTAAAGTAAATGTGGTAGTGTCCTTAGGTTTCTGACATGAAATAGCAGCTCAGTAAATGATAGAAGTTATCAGGGACCATGTGGCTATTAGAATACTTAATAACTATTAATGTCTGTAAATGCCTTCCAGATTTAATAAGAAAGAATAGCAATAATCCCACTAATACTGAGAAGTGCCTGCAACAAACAGACTGTTCTCTTGCTAACAGTAGTCAGTGCGGAGAACCTTTGTGTGCTTCAGGGTTATCCAAGTCATACACACAAGCACCCATTATTCATACGTGCCCATTATTCAGAGGAGCTCACCAAGGAACAGTGGGCTAAAGAGACTCCTGTTGCCCGCTAAAACAAACAAACAAAAGTCATCTGAAAAAGCAGACACCAGATATGAGAGGTACGAGCAGTTATGGCCGCCGTCAACATCACTCTCCTTGAGCTCACATAGAGGCAATTTAGTTTTTAAATTAGACCCAGTTTTCTTTCTTTGAATAAGGAAATACTCTGTATAAAGACATATACACATGCAGGTATGCATATACACACAGAGGAGAAAAGAATATTAATTCAAGAATTTAATATTATTCAAATCATTGTCTTCAAAATTCAAGTGTATGTATTGAACATACAGCAGGAAAAGGAAGGTGCATATAAGGAACAATCAGAAAACAAGAATGAGGTCTTGGAAATTAAAAACATGCTTCCCATATACAGGCAAACTCTCTCGCTCCCTCTTTCTCTTTCCCTCTCTCTCTCTCTTTCTCTCCTGCACTCACAAACTCACATTCACAAACATAAACTACAATTTCCAACCATCCTGCATGAACATTTTTATGGAAGACATGGAATTCCAGATGATGTACACTTTCAGATTAGGAAAGGTTTCCTGGTGGTCTTGAGCGATGAAGCTCCGAGGAAACACTTCAGTGTTGAAAGACTCATCCTGGGCCCATTGAAAATCCACTTTCTGTTGTGAGAAGGGGCCCTTGGAAGTGAACTGGCATTTCGTGCTGTGAGGTTTTGTATTTGTGAAGGATGAAGGAGAGTAGAACAGTCCTTACTGTGTGGTCTTTGAAGCCCCTTTGAAATAATAACGTGCTCAGGTCTATCTCCTTCTAGTGCACTGGCATTTCTCTGGTCACCTGGGAAGACTAGATTATAGAGTTTGAAAAAACTCTTCTAGGGCTTTCTGATTGACGGATCCCCACCCATCCAGTGCTTGGTTGAGACCCGTGGGTCAAAAGGCACAACAAACAGTGAACATCGGGATTCCCTTCATCTCTCACTTAGACCTTAGAGAAAAGTGAATTTGGAAATGAATGGGTCCAGGAGGAGAATTTAAGTCAAATCGTCTTCATGTACAAAGAAACAGCCCTTTCCTCTATCAATGTTAAGATTCACATGTCTTTTCACTTGTCACCTGGGTATTTACAGAGAGTACCACACCTCTCTAACCTTTCAGTATGTTGTGGCTTTACCAAATACAGGGCAACAGAGAGATCATTTTTTCCTCTTTCATTCCTATTATCTCTAGGCCTCCTATTCTTCAGTTGCAAAGGGAAAAACGCTGCCAACCCTCAGTTCTGTTGTGAGGATTAATTTCTCTGTATTATGTAAAATATCAAAAACATTAGGAGCTGCTCATGATATGATTCTATCACTATCATTAACTTCTCTTTCAGTATAGCCTCATGACTACATTGAATGGCTGACACTGTATAATCCACATCGCCTAGTCAGAGGGACTCTCATGTTCACATACATTTCTAACAGTCTAGGAAGCATTCCACAGTTTTCTTTAATAATGGCTTGATTCTTAGGTTTGCTTAAAAAGGTTGTAGAACTAATTGTATTCGGTCTTTTCTTTTTCCCCTCCTGTTCAAACTTGTCCATGGTCTTTTCCTTAGAGTGAATCAGATTGCCAGGAAATGGTTGTGAAATAGGTCTCAATAGTATATTCACTTGCGGGGATGCTCAACTGAACCCCAGGATCTGGCTTTGCTTGCTCGGATGACGTCAGCAGATTGCCGGACTGAGTCACTGGCTCCTTCCCTTCTTCCACAGAAAACAGAAGTGCAGTTCCAAAGAAGCTTTGTTGTTTTTAGTTTCTCAGTCTCCAATTTCTATCATAAATAGCATCAATTATCTGATGTGTAACTGACAGGGCTGTTACTCTGCCTCCCATGCCTCATTTAGTTCCGCTGAGTCAGCAAAACCCTTGCGCGCCAGCGTGCCTATGTGTGTACCGACTGCCGTGCCTGAGTTTTCACGTTCGCTGGAAAAGGCTATCTGTCTTCAGATTAATGATAAACAAAGCTCAGAACAGTTTCTAAGTTGTGTTTCATTTGGGGCCTCGAGAGCTGCATTTAGCAGACACCGAGCTATGACGACCTTTGGAAAATTCACACGTTTTCCTGGGGGCAGGAGAACAGTTAGCCCTTATTTTAAAAACAGGTGCTGAAGACCATAACGTCATAGGAAAATTGGGAATCAGGACTTTGCACAGTAACTGACATATGGTAAAAGAATGAATAAAAGAATGAATGAATGACATGCTTTTCTGTCTATAATGTCATCAAAGGGAATCAAGTACCTTATGCCTAAATTTTACTCTATGCTTGCATTTCAGTATCATCAAAAAATACGACTCTTGATGTTTTCACTTCAGTTTTGAGCCTGCCTAAATTCAGCGTCTGTCCTATAAAATCGGTTAAGTTGCGCAAGTTTGGTTTTTTTTTCAGGGAAATGAGTGAAAGGTGATGTATTCTTAATTTTGTCATAGAGAAATTTAAACTGGTTCATGGGGTCTGGGATGCTTTCTCTGATGTAAATATTAGCTAACAGGAAAAAGAACGCAATAAACTTCACCATACTTTTTCTGTCTTTTTATAGTTTCCAAGAAAAAAATTTTAATTGATGAAACAAGAAAAAAAACCCGAAGAGCTAATCCATGATATTAATAGATATTAACATCAATATGCAAAACTGCCCTCATTATGAATGTCAATGTTTATGTTCTGACGTCAGTTACCAGGGTCCCTAAGCAGAAATTTGAAATACTTTATGTATCAATGATTTGAGAAATCACAGAAATGCAATTGCTGCTTATGTACTCATGTAAATTTTACTTTTATTTTTTTCTTTTTTTTTAAATATGTTATGTATTTATTTGTCAAAGATAGAGGGAGCACAAGCAGGGGGAGCAGCAGGCAGAGAGAGAAAGAGGCTCCTCGCTGAGCAAGGAGACCAGTGTGAGAAGCCCAGTGGGGGCCTCCATCCCAGGACCCTGGGATCATGACCTGAACTGAAGGCAGACGTTTAATCGACTGAGTCACCCAGGCATCCCTGAATTTTACTTTTAATAGAGCAATTTCTAGTTTCCCAATAAAATGAAATCCTATACTAAAAAATTAAATCCAGTAACTCACAATTATATGTCTTGGCTGGCCAAGCATTTTATCATTTATTTTTACTCTTTTTTAAAGATTTTATTTATTTATTTGACAGAGAGACAGCGATAGAGGGAACACAAGTAGGGGGAGAGGGAGAAACAGGCTCCCACTGAGCAGGGAGCCCGACGTGGGCCTCCATCTCAGGACCCTGGGATCATGACCTGAGCTAAAGGCAGATGCTTAATGACTGAGCCACCCAGGGGCCCCACATTTTATCATTTAAAAATAAAATATAGTGTTGAAAAATTTTGCCAATTGTGCTTTGGTAGTTGTAGTATGTTGGTGTCAACAGAGATTGGACAGGTTTCAGCATAGCTCTTGCGAGTATTTAAGAACAAAATAATGAGCTATAGTTTTTTGCTTGCATTAGCATTTGAAACCCCACACTATAATAAATACCGTGTATTGATTTAAACATTTGCCATGTGCCGGTCTATTTACATTTATGCCTCTGTCTTGTAATCTTTTAACATTCCTATGGAGTTCGTAGATTACTTTTATTTTCATTTATAGATGAAGAAAGAGAGGTTTGGAGAGGTTAGATAAATGTACCCAAGATTTAAAAAAAAAAAAAAGGTAACAAGTAGAAATGCTAGGAATTAAGCAGAGATGTTGGGAATTAAGCCCAGTTATGCCTTTTTAAAGTATGGTAGGTAGAGTCGTATTTTTTGATGATACTGAAATGCAAGCATAGAGTAAAATTTAGGCATAAGGTAGGTAGGTAGGAAAGGTATTCTTTGAAGAGGGTAAAATGCTGCAGATCACTTCCATTGCTCCAGTATCTTGCGTTTTGAGGACCGCGTGCTGAACCATACTTCAGAGTCAGGGAGCTAGGATATGTCCTTACACCATAGCCCCTATGAAAGCTGTGTGTCAAGGTATTCATCAGTTTATGGGTTATATCAGAGCCTATAAATATACCTCCTGAAGATGAATGTGGTCTTCCCAGCAAGGTCAAAGTGTAGGCATATAGATTAAGATCAAATTTTCTTAGAATTGTCTTTCTTTGAGCATTTTTTTTGAGTTTTAAAAAGTTCAAAGCAAAAGCTAAAAAAATTCATTGATGATTGCATCCAGGATAAAATCAGTGGCATCACCAACACGTCAAAATACGGCAGTCAGATATAACAGTTGAAAATTATTTCACGTCAAGCTTTCTATCCTCATGTATTTCAGAGGAAAGCATTTCTGGGTCATTCGTATTTATTTCAACAAAATGTTACTGAGTAATTCTCTTAAGCTCTATAATTTATTTCAGTAAGTTTGATTTTAAGACAAGATGCTACAAATTAAGAGGTCTTATACAAATGCAGCTTTCCAAAGACGTCAGCCTTGCTGCTTATGTTAAAAGTCACAGGATGTATCCTAAATAATATCTCAGTTTGCAGGGGCGCCTGGGTGGCTCAGTGGGTTAAGCCTCTGCCTTCGGCTGAGATCATGATCTCAGGGTCCTGGGATCGAGCCCGGCATCAGGCTCTCTGCTCGGTGGGGAGCCTGTTTCCTCCTCTCTCTGTCTGCCTCTCTGCCTACTTGTGAACTCTCTCTCAAAAAAAAAAAAAATAATAGGGTGCCTGGGTGGCTCAGTGGGTTAAAGCCGCTGCCTTCAGCTCAGGTCATGATCCCAGGGTCCTGGGATCGAGGCCCACATTGGGCTCTCTGCTCGGCAGGGAGCCTGCTTCCTCCTCTCTCCTCTCTCTCTGCCTGCCTCTCTGTCTACTTGTAATCTCTCTCTCTGTGTCAAATGAATAAATAAAATCTTTAAAAAATAATAATAATAATAATGAAACAGGATGGGATGGGGAAGGAGACAAACCATAAGAGATTCCTAATCTCACAAAACAAACTGAGGGTTACTGGGGGTGGGAGGGTAGGGATAGGGTGGCTGGGTTATGGACATTGGGGAGGGTTTGTGCTTTGGTGAGTGCTGTGAAAGATGTAAGCCTGATGATTCACAGACCTGTACCCCTAGGGCAAAGAATAAAAAAAAAATTCAGTTTGCAGAAGATATTCAACTGAAACATGACAAAGACTGGCCAGACATGGACAACTTTATAGTGGGGGTGGGAATGGCAAGGCTAGAGGAGACCCCCAAGAACTAAATGAGTTCAGGGCTTCTGTTCCAAATGGGATTCCACAGCTCCCTTCTATGAGACAGCTGATTGTCATTTAATTAGAGATCAACTTTTAAAGACATAAATAAGATTAATTTGAGATAATAGATGTATAATGAGTCAGTACATGTAAAATCACAAGGATCTATAAAACTTTATAATGTATTACTAGCTAGCATCACAGATCGTTGTAAAATGTGATGGCAAAGCATACAAAAGAGAGTATACCGCATAAGAACTGAGCTGCTCCAATAGACAGTTTTGAATGTGCTGCTCAGGAAGCAGCCCTTGGGGGGAAGACTCACCACCCACAGAAACCAACAATTGCAATTTGGAGGAAATGGACCCCCACACTCACCACTCCAACAGACTGGGGACATTTCTGCCCCAGGAGACAATTGCTCACAGGTGAAAATATTTCTTTTAACACCTACTTCATGTCTCTCACACTGGATCCTGCAGTGGAAATGTATATTCTATCAGGTAAGAGCATATATTTCAAATACACGCTGCCAGGATTCCAATCATGACTCTGCCATTCAGAGCCAGCTACATATTTTTCAGGGCCCCGCTCAAAATGGAAATGCCTGGTCCCTTGTCCAAAATTCAGAGAGAAAGTGCCATTAAGGAGACTAAAATACATAGCTTTTTCTTTTCTTTTTCCACAGTCTCTTTCTCTTGCCATGGTGTTTCATTTGCTAGTTAACATGGGTCTAAAGTAAAGAAAAAGTAAAATCTTAAACTATTAGCACAAATTCTACCATCCCTCTTCATAGTATGCAATGCCAGTTTAAATGCAAATATAAGAACATTTAAATTGAAAAATAAAATCTTGAACCTAAAGGGAAGCGGTGCCTGGCTGGCTCAGTCAGAGGACCATGGAAATCTTGATCTCGGGGTTGTGAGTTCGAGCCCTTTATTGGGTATAGAGATTGCTTCAACAAAAACTCTATAAATTGTATGCAGAATCATTGAAATCACACAGTTCAGATAAGCATATGTATCTTATTCTTATCAAAACAGTGGAAATGCAGCACAAAACTGTTTTAATTTCCATTTTTAATATGTGATTATTCTACCTTTGGCTTACTGATGAAGAAGGAAAAACTGAGAGGCAAAGGAATTATGGGTAGTCCTATCTTTCCCTTTCCTTCCACATCATTTCAAGCATAATTTGTCGGTAATACAAAGAACTAACATGAGTAAGAAGACCTATGACAGGGTGCCTGGGCATTTGTGTTTCTTAAACTGCCCTTGTCGTCTTCCTGTGCTCAGTGCGAGTTCTGGCTGGAATAGAGAATGTGACCTCTTGGGCTGTCAGTGTCCCCACTCAGTCATAAAAATAACATGTTTACTTTGTACTCACTTTGAGTTTCTCTGAACTCCCATGCATGGGGTTCTGCACTCAGTGAGACACCATAAGCACTACATGTGAATTGAATGGCAAGGAACAGAAAACTCCTGTACACATATTTCCTCCACTCACACATACTCTATTGTTCCACTGAACTTCAGTTACAAAACACAAATCCAAAGATAAAATTATTAAGAATTTTAAGACAGCAATAACAGAGCATTAAACCAAGCCCCTCTGAGCATGGGGCTCTATGCAACTGAACAAGTTAAATATCTGTGCAGCCAGCCCTGCCCTTAGAAGGTGTGGGACCTCAGGCATATCGCTAAACCTTTCTGTGCCTCCATTTCTCCTTCTGTAAATTACAAAAATAATCACACCAATCTCATAAAATTGCTGTGCAAACCAAGTGTGTTAATACGTAAAGTGCCTGAAATAATGTCTGGCATAAAGGGCAATATAATTCGTAAGTATTGTTTGCTATTTTACCATGGCCATTCTGAAGTTATTTGGTGGGACACAGGATCAAGATAAGGAGATTTTAAAATGAGATTCAAGGACAGTCCTTGAATACCATACATCCATACCATCCTTGTCCTCCAAATGTCACAAGGATCATAGAAACTTTATAATCAAGTTTTCTCTACGTTGGAGTGATTCACACTTCAGGTCAGATAGTCTTTGCTGTGGGGGTGCCCTCCTGTGGATTGGAGCATATTTAGTTGCATTCTTGACCTCCACCCACTGAAAAGATAGTAACCACATCTCCAGTTAGGGCACCCAAAACTTGCTTTGGACATTGCCAACATCTCCTAGAGGGCAAAACTCCCCCTCCCTTACCCCAACTTCCCATTGAAAACCACTGCTGTATATGGTATGCATAAGGGCGTTTAAAGCTATTTTACCAAATAAGTACACCAAGGGCCCGATAACGCCTCGAGCTTGTAGGGCTAGCTCAGCACTCTCAAAACCCAACACGGCAACCCCAAAATGGCTTCCTACTTAGAGTCACCATCGCGCTGGAACTATCTACATCTTCCTCTTCCTTACGAGGAAGAATGGTCAGCTGTTTAAATTTTAAAAATAAAAAATGAAGTGCAAAAGAAAGGTTCCTTCAAATCTGAGAACTGTCAAATCTCTGATAAGCTGGTCCAAGAAAACAGAAGTGATTTAACTGTGGTTCCCAGAATGGAAAGATTCAGGAGGTATTATTGTCTAGATTATGCTCCCCCGCCCCCCGCAGACACTCCTTGGCATGCCCCTGCTCAGACAAAGCCCTTATGGAAAGTAACATGAGGACTGTGCTGACTCCAGTGAGTTTGATTTATCAGGACTACTGGCATTTGCAAAAGCAAGTGGTCTGTTTGGATGAGATGTTTCCCAGGCAAAAAGAAAAAAAAAAAAAATCTGGCCTGATTATCCCTGCTCTTGGAACTTCACGTCATTGGTTCTTCTCAGCAGGGCAAAAGTAATGGGAACTTGGTCTGCAGGAGGCTCTAGGAGGTTCTAGGCATGTCTCACCCCCAACTCCCACCACCTTCTCAAGCCCTTATGTTTCTCCACACAGGGAATGTTAATAAACCCCCACTCTACACTTCTCTGACGCTGCTTACTCCCTGACTTTCCTCACTACACTCTCCCCATCAGGCCTCCTTCTCATTCCCCTCCCCCACTCGAGGTCCGCTCCCATCTGTTTTCTGTTAGGAGTTCATTTTCAGAGTGCAGGCTGGTGGAATTTGGAGTTCAGACCCCCTCGAGTGATGAGAGTCCTGGGGCTGCTGAAGGTCCCTTCACGCGGTCCCTGCCACCTCCCCCTCCTTCCCCGCCCTATGCCCCATTCGCCCTTGTGCAATAACATGCTGGAGCCCACATCTGTTTTCAATTCCATGTTCATTTGAACTGCTCTGGGAAAATGGAAGCTCTCACTAAAGGCTGGGGTCTTAAAGCAACAGCATGAATACAAACAACTTTATTTGACTAATAAAAAATACATACATACATATATATATATAAAGAGAGAAAGAGAGAGAGAGAGAGAGAGAGAGAGAGAGAGAGAGAGATTTTTCAATTAGCCAAGCTGGAGTTATTTCATTGAAGATCTGTCTATTCTGATTCTTGGATGAAGCAATATATAATCATGGATTCTTAATTCCTTCATTCTTGGTTCTAATGGTCATCTTTTGCCCCATTTCCAATCTGGGCATGTTGCCTGAGTTCCACAATCTAAATCAACGGAGTGGATGTTCCCAGACTCCTCTCTTAGTTTTCAGTGTATTGTCTGATCAAACAGTAGGGAGTATTTTTTTTTTTTTTTGGTTTNTTTTTTTTTTTTTTGGTCTCATTCAAAAAAATAGTGTAGGAGAGTTTGTTGTCCTTTTTTTGTATCTCTCGTTTTATTGCCAAAGTACAAGGTGAATCATATATTTGTCGGTTAGCAAGGAAAGCTAGTAGAATGGTCATCTTTCAGGCAAAGCAAACAAATGATCTTTTGCAAAAGCTGCTGCTATGTCCTCAGCCAATATTCTGATTCTTCTTGAGAAAAGTGTGTCTGGCCATAATTATGAGGCCCTTCCCCATGCCTTATATTTTGCTGGTAGGTCATAGGAAGAAGGGATCAGAAAAAAGCTTTGGAGGCCGTAAGATCCTAGAAACACAAATTTTGCTTTGTCCTCATAAACAAGAAGCCCTAGTGATAGGAAATTACCATAGTGAAGAGCATTTTTTCTTTCAGGAACTGGGGAAATGGCAGAAGTAATTGAGGTTCAGATGCTTCTACATCCTCACTTCTCTGTAAACAACCTGAATAGAGATGCCACTGTTATTTGGCGCCAGAGCTACAGGCACAGGCTAAGCTGACCACAGGGATTATGTGTATTCATTCATTCATTCACTAAAGAAATGTTAGCATTAATTCCATATTCATGTTTTATAAGTTATATATCAAGAACATAACATTCATTTATGTACATTATATATAACAATATACACACTACATTACTCTAACAAACATTGTGGAATAATTTTGCAGTCAGTTACCATATATGGGATATATTTGTGTCCGGATGTGGGTGTATTTGCATTTATTCAATAAATATTGACAGAATATGATACACTGGCAACTTTAATATGAAAAAAACTATACATAACATATAGATATTATATGCAATTATAAATATATACAGGAATGCTGAATTACTGCACATAGAAACTATCCATACATAATACATTAATATGGAATATAGACATTTATTTATTTATTTATTTATTTATTTATTTATTTATTTATTTATTGAGGTAGTATAGCTTGGTAGTTTAAAGTTTGGATTCTGGAATCAGACTTTCCAAGTTAAATCTTTTTCAAATCCACCTAGTAGTTGTGTGTACTTGTAAGTTACTCAATCTATACAGGTCTTGACTTCCTCACGTGTAAAATAGATGTAATGATAGTAGCTACCCACTGGGGTCTTAAGATATTTCAATGCATTAATCCTAAAACTGCTTAGAAGAATACTAGAATACTAGAAGAATATGTGGCTAGAGTTTGATAAATGCTAGCTATTATGCACCCCTAACTGGGCAATGCTGCAGTTATGATCTAGTGAGGTAGACAAGCAACAAAATGAGGGGTCAAGAAGGTAAAATGAAGCACTAAGGAGTAGGTTCCAGTAGTGGAAGAAAGAGATGAGATGTCTTCATTCTAGTGGACTTCATTCTGGATTCTCTGACAAGAGAGTTTAATCAAGGATCCTCATTAGCTAAAAAGAAGTAGAGCTATCATTATTTGAAACAATAACTAACGTGATTATCAACTTCCTCTATTTTTTATTTGGTTTCACATTATTCCTAAGATATGACTAGTTTGTTTCTCACTCAAAGTTAGTGTTTTGAGAGAAGAGCGATTTTGGCATTTAAAATATTACCCAATAGATTTACTACTTCCACAACAAACCCTATATGCTACAAAAAGAATTTCACGTATTCTCAACTCTGAAGCCCATGCCCAAATTTTAGGTTAATTCCAAGTTGAATTCTTCATACTATCTAGACCCTCTAAAACCATAATCCAGCCTTTGTTTGGATCTTGGGTTGGATTAAGAGAAGTCTCTTTTTAATAAGAAGCTTGTGGGGAGGGTTTTTATAAATAATCCTACTTCATCCCCAACTTTCTCCACTTACTCTGATATAACTGCTGATATAATTTGACTTATTATAATCTCAATCCTTCTACCAGATCCAGCTCACTTTAACCTACAATTAATTGATCAGGAGTGTGAAGAGTGCAAATGTTTTCAGATAAGAAACAAAGTATCTGCCAGTTGTAGGGCCTGTTGGAGCTTCAAGTATCCATCTAGAACTCATACATAACCCAGACTTAATAAAAATCCAGTCTTTAATGGAAAAGCCTATAAAACTTTGAAATCCTGGAGGACTTTGGAAGGGTCTCTTCACTAAAGACAAAATGGCCTTAAATAGTAGTTTTTATATGAGCTCTTCCAAGGAAAAAGATTGCATACAATTAAAAAAAAAAGAGGAGGCAAGGTAAAAAAAAAGGCAATTGCTAGATTAATGAAACATTAAAATGTTGGGGGGAAAGGTTATTAATATAGTTAATACTCTTCCCAGTAAGTTAAGAAAATTAGGTTTTTTAGGGGAAATGTAATGTGCTCAGATTTATATTGACAATTGTTAAGATTGGAGGAGATGAGACAAAAATCATGGAATAGATAAATTTTTGACTCAATTAATAAGCAGCAACTTACATTGGAAAGAGTGTGTGCTTTGGAAAAGAGACCTGAGTTCACATATCAAATCTAATGCTTTCTAGTTATGTGACCATGAGTAATTTGCATAATAGAATGAACTTTAGCCTCCCTATCCGATCCATGCCTTCCTGCATGGCTCCTAATGATTGGCAATTGTTACCTTTTTGTACCATACCCAGAGCAGGAGAGTCATGAACTGCATGCTACCTGCCCTTACCGGGAAACAGCAGATCATAGTGGAAAAACTATGGCATCGGAATAAGGTAAGTGGCATTTGAGAAACATGCTGTGCGCTGACCTGGCTGTGTAATAATCTTGGGTTTCTGGCTTTCTCCATTTAAAGAAAGGTTAATAATACCCATGAGGCATTACATTAATATGGATTAAATCCATCAATTCATCCATATTAAATAACGGTCTCTGACCCATAGCATGCACTCAGTAGAGGTGGATATTTTTATTATTCCAGGGATCTGAGCAGAGGAGAAGTTTTAGTACGAGCTGTACCACAGCTTCGTTACACTCCAAACTCAGCTACCTTCCTGGACAACCACCAATGCTCAAATAGCCCAGGAATAAAAAACTTCATGCAGGTAGAGAGGTAGAAGGGCTTTATGGAGAGGGAAACTTAAGATGATTGAACACTTCGCTATAGAGTGGCAAAAGTACAGATACCCTATTACTCAAAACATCTCTGGGCCTGAGGCCCCAGGGAAATTAGGCTACCCTCTCATTCCAACAGCTCATGGCAGGCAAGTGGCTGCTGTGGACAGGGGAGCAAGGAAAATGTGCTTGTCTTCCAAGGAATGCTTATAAAATAATTGGTGGGGGTATTCTAGGGTTATTTTGAATGTATAAACTATTTATTTTTGCAGTACTGATTGAGAAGTCATGGAGAAGGCTAATGCACTTGGGTTCAGTGTTTATTGCTTCTAAGAGGCTGAACGTCAGGTTCATGACTGTGCAGTCATTCTCTTTCTGGAATAGATATTATTCCCCAACACATTCCCAATGACACAAGGGCATACCATCTCACCCCACTTCCTCTTTTTCAAACTCAGTGGGTGCAGCATCATTCTTGAAACCCATGCCTGGAAAGGAACTTAGGGTAGTACTTACATGTGGTATCTCAAAAGAATCTCTTGTACTCATTCTCACTAATTGGTTGGGGAGGGAGCAACTGTTTTCAATCAACTTTGCATTAAATTGAACTTGTCCCTGCATCAAGACTTAATGAGAAAGATTTTTTTTTCCTGAAAAAAAAATTTATCATAACATAACAAATAGCAGTGACTACAAAAATCTGTTAATTTTTGTAAACTGTAAAAACAATGTGAAGTCTGTCAAATAATATTAGTATCAGCAGTTAACACTTAATAAATGCTTACTAGGTGGGAGGCATTGTTCTGAGTGCTTTATAGGGATTATCTTATTAAGTCTCAGAATGATTATTCTACGTGACTAAACATCATTATTCCTATTTACAGATAAAGTAATAGAAGCACAGAGGTTAAGTATCTTGGACGAGACACTTAAGTGGTGAAACTAGTGAACAGTTGAAGCTGTAATTTTGAATACAGGCAAATTTGAGTCAGAGCCTGTCTTTTGGACTCTGCTGTAGGAGGCCATCTTCTTGTTTTTACCATGGAAATTTAGAAACACTAAAAATACTACAAACCAATGTGGTCTAGATCTCAGCAGTGGGAGGAAGGCCCCTCTCCAGATTCGTTCCTTCTTTGGGTGCTCTAACTCAGCCATCGGGGTAACAGCTGCTCCCCACATTAACCGTGTCTGTGTTCATTAGCGTTCTCTCCCCCTGACTATTATTCCAATCTCCCATTATCATGAACATTTCTTTATCATAAACCTTCCCTGTTCAAATCACAATGTTTTCTGTCTGTTGGTAGGATTGGGTTGGATCCATTCCCTGATCTCATTTTTTTTTACTACTTCTACTTTTGCTTATTCTGCTTCAGCCACTTGACTCCTTGCCATTCCTCAAATATTATGTCCATGTCCCCACCTCAGTTTTTGCACTTGCTTTTCCCTCTGCCTGGAAAGCTCTTCCCCCAGATATGCATGTAACTTTCTCTCTTACATCCTGAGAGTCATGGCATCATGTTACCTGTTCCTTAATCTCTTGCTTAAATGTCACGATCTCAAGGATGACTCTTTGACCCCTATTTGATCCCATCCCTACCCTATTTTCTGTTCTCTTTTAATTTTATCTCCATAGCATTTTTCATCACCTGACAAACTATGTGTGTTATTCATTTTTGTTATTTATTATCTGCTTCACTTCCCCTGCTAGAATATAAGCTTCCTGAAGGATTTTTTACTATTTCGTTAATTGCTGTAGTTAGTTTCAGAACCTAGCACAACAGCCAACACATGGTAAGCACTAAAAAATTATTTTTCAGCAAATGAATGTTTTAAGGTAGAAATAAACCAGTTGTGTGGAAAATGCACAATTATTTCTGATACTGCTAACAGAGAAAAAATTTCTCTTGAACCTATAGTTTGCCATAAAGAATATACTATTTTATTTATTGAACAATGCTTTTAACAATATTTCAACAAGCACATCGAAGAATTTCACAATATATTATAATGACACCTCTTAAAACAAATCAACGTCTACAAAAGTGTTATCCAGTAAGCAGTACTGAGAACCTCACACAATTTTTTAAAAATAATGTTATTTTATAATATATCGATTTTTAATAATCTCTTAAAACTTTTCAAAAACTTCTTCTTATGAAAGTGAAATATAGTGTGTAAAAGTTTATTGTACTCTGATTCATTAACATGCATAATAAAATAATACTCTATCTCCTCTCTCATCAAGGTGTACTACCGTTTTCTGATTTTATTACCTAGTTTGTTACTTTTACATCTTTGAGTTTTCTCGTTATCCTAGACCAACTAGTCACTTACATTCAGAGGTGCTTCTCAAATTCCCTCTCCAAAGCATAGAGTACTGTAGCCTTAATTCCACTACTCATGATAACCTCATAGCACAAAGGATATAGAGAAGTTTTCTCTTCCATCTACCTCAGTCCTCTTAACGCAGTATTTCAAATTCATACCAAAGCATAATTTTGATACTAAGTTTTATTTTCTATAGCTTCCCTTAATTATCCCAGGGATACATTTTAGAACATATCCCATCTCTCAAATGATTGCCAGCAAAAATGATTCAGATTTGTGTTTACACAGACTAAAATATTTCACAGAAAAATATAGAAAAGTAAATTTCCGTATCCTGGAACATCATGTAAGAATAACTTGCTCTGTAGTAGGAACGAGCATATTTACTATAGCTACAAAAAGATTTTAGATTGTGCAGAAATGATTCTGTTGCAGAAATATGGGAAAGCTTCTTGGAGGAGATTATAGGATATTCAGCATTTTTTTAACACCAAAACATTTCAAGTTTTCACATGAACATTCTTCTCACTTCCAAGATAAGGATGTCTCCAAAAACCCCAGCTATAGCTCTTCTGGTTCATATGGATCTCAATATGAAAGACCTAACTTTATGCTCTACTGGAAAATAAATGGACAATTTACAAATGGATGAAGTGATTAAAATAGCATTATGTTTTGATTAAAGCAGATATTAAGTGGTATGGGATTTGTAGAAAGTCAAGTAGTGACTGATAAATTCTGCACAGAGCTTTCTCGCTGAAATCATTTTCTTTCTCAGTCTAGAGACACTGCCTGTATCTGATAGAAATGTCAGATCACTTCACATTCTCCTCTAAGAGATCCATTCCCTCAGAGCTCAATGTCCCCTTGTGTGAGTTTCCTTAATCACATAATGATCTATTACGTTTGGTATTTTCCCAAGCACATGGGACTTCCATAGTAAACTT
Organism: Ailurus styani; assembly: GCA_002007465.1. Lineage (NCBI taxonomy): Eukaryota > Metazoa > Chordata > Mammalia > Carnivora > Ailuridae > Ailurus > Ailurus styani. Next base: position 109,941 of record LNAC01001707.1, read on the forward strand.
AACTAGGAGCATGACTCACTCCTACCAGCTCGCCAATGAAGAGTGACACAGAAGACAAAGTGGTGTTACAGAGGAAGACAGTGAAGGCAGCAGGATCTGAAGCCCAGTGTGAAGAAGAACTCCCAGTGAACAACTCTCCATAAAATTTCTGAATTTTACAGACACCGTGTTATGTCATTAAGTAGGCAGGATATCATTAACCTTTCTTAATCCTTTCTAAACAGCCAGGCAGTTTAAAGGGTAGGAGGAGTGTTGATTTTATACAATAAAACTATTAAAATTTGTATCTGCTTAGGACACTTTCTTTAAGGGATTGTCCAGTAACCCTTATCTAGTGGCAAGTGGGCATATAGATATGTGAAGAACTGTTTGGACTTCCCATACAGAAATGTGGGGTGAATTTCAAGTCTGAATTTCAAGTCAGCTGGTAACATTGGAAATAAGTTTCATGACAAGAGTACATATAATTAAAATTACTATAACTATCTATAACTGAGCTATAGATACAGACAATAATACCATATGCAATGAGTGTACATATATACACTATATATATACATTATATACACAGATATATAAATGAGAGATTCTTACTCAGATTATATGGGAAGGGTAACTTTAAAGGTGGGAGAAAATGTCAAGTGTAGGAAAATAATCTTACCAACTTCATCATAAGTGTGAGTTCTGGCAAGAAGTAGAAAGGAGAAAGCTATTCCTTTCAATATCACTTCTGTTGGTTGGCTAGATTACTGGCCACGGTGATATAGATTTTCATACATATTATCAGCCACTGAGTTTCTCACTGAGTAAATAAAATCCCAAACCTAGTCATAATTTCTTGCCACCAGCAATTTCCAAGTCCCTAAACTCATATCAAATAGAAGTAGATCATTAGAGCAGTAAGGCTCCATCCTTCCTAATGTCCCTTTCAATTGTGGCCAAGGTGGACACTGAATAAGAAATATCCTCCAAGAAATAAGACCTAGGGCAATATAACTAGCTGACCCAAGACCTCTTTACAATGAAAGGGTAGGGAACCCTTCCTCTACCTACCTAGCTAAATGAAACAAAAACAAAAACAAAACAAAACAAAACAAAAAACCCTCATTATTTTTGGCAAAGGTTTGAGCCATATTTTTATGTTACCTAAAATGGAAAGCATCTTAACATTATAAATGACTTCATATATTAAAATATATTTATGAACAGTAGTAATTATAATAAAGAAGAAATATAAGGTGATAAGAAGACATATTTGAAGTATATTGGAATTTCACTATGTGAAGTAGATAGGAGTAGAGTGATTCACCAATCAGAGAACCCAAATAAAAGACAGCACAGCTTGAAAATAAGGAGTAACATTTGTGGAGGGGGAATGAAGGAAGACCAGAGGTGTAGGATGGAGCAAAAGTACATTATTTATTCTGAAAGCTAGGGTATAGCTGGAGTATATTGTATAGTCAGAATTCTTTAAAGACAAACAGTTCATTGAGAATGACTCAACCTACATGATGAAATAATCATATCTAATTTCATAAATAATTAACTTATGCAAAATAACAAAAGCCATTTTTAAAGTTAAGACAAGAGCAGCCATTTCTGCTTTGACCTCTTCCATTTCCTTTTAGATGTGGAAAAGGCCTAGCAGAATAAATTCAATATAGCAGGGACTCAGCACAAATCAGGAAAATAAGATCCACTCCAAAGAAGTTATTAGAACCCAATCCAAGGATGACACAAATGAATAAGTAGACAAAGATTTAAAACAGCTATACAAGTATGCTCTGTGGAATAAAGGAAAATATGCTTGTGATGAGTTAAAAAAAAAACCAAAACACCAAATCTCTGGAGAAGTAGAACTAAATGAAATTTTAGAATTAAAAAGCACAGTATTGAGTTCCACATGTAAGGAGCTTAGAGTCACCACTACATTTGAATAAGGAAAAAAAATGAATAAGCTAAAAAGTAAACATAAAAGAGGAGAGAAGACAGAGCAACTGTTGCCCAAAAAACTGGACAACAAGGCAGATACAAAGAGTCACAGCTTACCAAAATTTCAAGAATAGAAACTGCCAAGGGAACCAAAGTTGGTAGAGGAAAATCTAAACCATAATTGCTAAATTGCTGGAGACTTAGTGTGGACAACTCTGGAGTTAAAAACCCCTGGAGGACCCAGTCTGGGGGTTTGGGGAGGGGGTAAGGTGCACAATATTGTGACATTTATTTCCAGGAGCTCAACCAGATTTCCACAGTAAATAATGAGAAAATTCACTCATATTTCTGGCAAAGGGAGGGGGAAAGGAAACATTTTGAAATACACCAGTGTACTCTGAATTTCTTAACAAGGTCTGCCCTCAGGAGAAACTAGTTAGCTAGAATCTAACCTGCTGAGGTATTATTAGAGCTTAACTGACCTGGGGGAAGGGATATACCTCCAGTGGCTCTAGCCATCCTTTCTCACCTAAGAGGAAGGAGGGAAAAAGCTGAAGAAACACTTGTGAGGGGCGCCTGGGTGGCTCAG
>LNAC01001708.1:5444-20884 GCA_002007465.1 Ailurus styani
TCACAGACCTGTACCCCCGGGGCAAATAATAATAATAATAATAATAATAATAATAATAATAATAAAGAAATTATACTGTAACATAAAAAAATAAAAAAATGAAGAAGGAAAAATTTTAAAAATAAGATAAAACAGGAAATAGAAACTCCTACATTGATGGAAACTTGTTATTCTTCATCCTCTTCAGGTCAGTTGTGGAAACCACATAAATAAGACATTCTTTTCTCTGAGCTCCATATCTACATCAGAAGGGTGAGAAGGAACTCTATCGTAGTATCAGAAACTGGAAAGAATCCGTATCCCGACCAACCACTTAAGAAATAACATTATGGGGCTCCTGGGTGGCTCAGTGGGTTAAAGCCGCTGCCTTCGGCTCAGGTCACGATCCCAGGGTCCTGGGATCAAGGCCCACATCAGGCTCTCTGCTCAGCAGGGAGCCTGCTTCCTCCTCTCTCCTCTCTCTCTGCCTGCTTGTAATCTCTCTCTGTGTGTGTCAAATGAATAAATAAAATCTTTAAAAAAAAGAAATAACATTATGCTATGTTCACTTTTTGTAAAGCTCTCAAACATTAAAATAAATTATTCTTGCTACAGACAGCAACATGGTTAGATTTTCAAGGATTTCTGAAGAGCAATAAAAAAGTCCTGCAAATAAAATTGCATACAATATAAATTCTTCGGAATTAAAACTATTCTAAGTAACTCTATCGTAGGATCCGAAATGGGAGAGAAAAACCCATAGTTATGTGGGGACAGGGTGAAGAAGGAAAGAGGAAGGTGGAATTCAAAATACAGACAGACAAAATACAGGGAGTTTTCTGGTGAACTGATTTGCTTACTCTGGATAATGTTGATTCTGACACCAGTTTTTATCCTATCACACACCCTGCATGTGTGCAGTTCATTCTGTGTCAAGCACACTCAAAATTGTTACAAATAATCACAGAGATGACTCGGGAGGAACATACAGATATTGAAATATTAGCAAATACACATGCACGAACCCTGATTCTCTCTATATTTCAGGGAAACTTTAGAGAAGGTAAATTCATCCTATCCCCATTACAGGAGAGATTCCACATTCCTCACAAGCCTGCACACTCTGTCCTCCAGGTGGTTCAGGGGACAGTGTGTCCTGTGGGGAAGAACACAGGACTAGGTACTGGGCTCACAATCACCTTGTGCGTGCTCTTGAACAACTCATGAAACCTTCTAAAATTCTGGGTGTAGGTTTACATTTCATTATGGGATAATATGACACCTATCCCACAAGATTTGTGTGAATATGTAAAAAGAAAGTAGCACATGGAGGTCAAGTATATACCCTTGAAAGTTATAAAATGAAAAACCATTTTCTTTCAAATTGGTCAATACCATCAAAACAAAGGCAGTCACAGCTGCTCTGCTCACTGCCCTTTATGTTCACATAGATCCCAAGCTGCATATATAATCAGAGGACATGCAAATAGAGTCCCCCCTTTGCTGATTAAAAGAGCCCAACCCTGACTCTGCAGCTGGGAGAGGAGCCCCAGCCCTAGGATTCCCAGGTGTTCCATTGAGTGTTCAGGACAGAACGCAGACAGATCACCATGAAGTTTATCCTTGGCTGGTGTTTCCTTGTTGCTCTTTTAAAAGGTAATTTATGGAGAACAAGAGACATCGAGTATGTGAGTGGATATGAGTGAAAGAAACCATGGATGTGTGACNAGTTTCCTGACCAGGATGTCTTGTGTCTGCAGGTGTCCAGTGTGAGGTGCAGCTGGTGGAGTCTGGGGGAGACCTGGTGAAGCCTGGGGGGTCCCTGAGACTCTCCTGTGCAGCCTCTGGATTCACCTTCAGTAGCTATGCCATGAGTTGGGTCCGCCAGCCTCCAGGAAAGGGGCTGCAGTGGGTCGCATTTATTAACTATGATGGAAGTAGCACATACTACGCAGACTCTGTGAAGGGCCGATTCACCATCTCCAGAGACAATGGCAAGAACACGCTCTATCNAAGCCTGATGATTCACAGACCTGTACCCCTTGGGCAAAGAATTAAAAAAATTTTTAAAAAATGAAATAGACTGGGGTCTTATGCAGTGTCTCAGGTGAATGCTGTCCACTGCCCAAGGTCACAACCTGGTTCTGAAGGTCTGGGTTCATTGTGTGCATGCAGAGACCAGAAGTTTCTACTGGATCCATGAGAGTCACATGCTTCTGGTGCTGGAACCACCTACATGGAATAACTAATTGATCATTCAGTCGCTGACATCAGCACAACGTGTGTGACCTCTACCTTCACCATGTTGAAGCCTACCACTAATGTGATGGACAACTAGTTGGGGCCCTAGGGAAGCACTTAGGTCAGGATGGTACAGCCTCATGATGGGGTCAGTGACCTTACACACCAGGACTGGGAATGGTCCCTGCCCCCTAACCCCATATGAGGTGAGAGGGAAAGGACAACTTAGGATGTGGGTGCTCTCCAGACACCAAATCCACCTGCACCCTGACCTGGGGCTTCCCAGACTCCAGAACTGTAGGAAATTAGTGTCTTTTATTTAAAACCACCCAGTCTGTGTACGTTGTTAGAGTAGACAAAGACATTAATGACACAAGAACCTAAGTGCTAATGCTCTGGAGTTTCTCAGCTGGATTTGTTCTGAAAAGCATCTAATAACGTCCATCAGTGATGTTCAAGGGTGCTTTTTTGTTTGTTTGACAATTCTTCCAATAAATTGAATTTGCTATTTGAAAGTCACAGAATTTCCAATAATTAAAATAGAAAGGCAGCCTCAATCTATTGGTGGAGCATGAATCCATTCTTTTGTTACTTTATTTTTTCAGTGATCCAAAATACATTATTTATGCACCAAACCCAGTGCTCCATGCAATACGTGCCCTCTTTAATGCTCATGACCAGGCTAACATGTACCCCCATCCACCTCCCCTCCATAAACCTCAGTTTGTTTCTTAGAGTCCACAGTAGATATGATGCATGAATCAATTTTGTTACTTTATTTTTTCAGTGATCCAAGATTCGTTGTTTATGCACCACACCCAGTGTTCCATGCAATACATGACCTTAATACCCACCACCAAGCTCACCCATCCCCCTCTGCTCCATAACCCTCAGTATGTTTCTCGAGTCCACAGTCTCTCATGGTTCACTTCCCCCTCTGATTCCCCCCTTCACTTTCTTTCCTTCTCCTAATGTCTTCCATTTTATCCCGTATGCTAAAGAAATAAGTGAAACCATATGATAATTGACTTTCTCTGCTTGACTTATTTCACTCAGCATAAGCTCTTCCAGTCCCGTCCATGTTGATACAAAAGTTGGGTATTCATCATTTCTGATGGCTGAGTAATATTGCATTGTATATATAGACCACATCTTCTTTATCCATATGTCTTTTGAAGGGCATCTCACGTCTTTCCACAGATTGACAATTGTGGACATTGCTGCTATGAACATTGGGGTATATATGGCCCTTTTTTTCACTCCATCTGTATCTTTGGGGTAAATACCCAGTATTGCAATTGCAGGGTCATAGGGTAGCTCTATTTTTAATTTTTTGAGGGAACTCAACACTATTTTCCAAAGTGGCTGCACCAACTTGGATTCCCACCAACAGTGAAAGAAGGCTCCCCTTTCTCCACATCCTCTCCAACATATGCTCTTTCCTGTCCTGTTTATTTTGGCCATTCTAACTGGTATAAGGTGGTATCTCAATGTGGGTTTGATTTGAATTTCCCTGATGACTAGTGATGATGAACATTTTTGCAGGTGTCTGTTAGCCATTTTTATGTCTTCTTTGGAGACGTGTCTGTTCATGTCATCTGCCCACTTTTTGACATGATTATCCGTTTTTTGGGTGTTAACCTTGAGAAGTTCATTATAGATCCTGGATATTAGCCCTTTGTCTGTAGTGTCATTTGCAAATATCTTCTCACATTCCATGGGTTGACTATTTGTTTTGTTGACTATTTCCTTTTCTGTGAAGAAGCTTTCTATCTTGATGTACTGCCAAATTTCATTTTCGCTTTTGTTTCCTTTGCCTTTGGAGAAGTATCTTGAAAAAAGTTGCTGCGCACTCTGGAAAACAGTGTGGAGTTTCCTCAAAAAGTTGAAAATAGAGCTTCCCTAGAACCCAGGAATCACACTACTGGGTATTTATCCTAAAGATACAAAGGTAATGATCCTCAGGGGCACATGCACCTGAATGTTTATAGCATCAATGTCCACAATAGCCAAACTATGGAAAGAACCTAGATGTCCATCAACAGATGAATGGATAAAGAAGAGATGGTATATATATATATATATATATATATATATATATATAATTGCATATATATAAATATACAATGGAGTATTATTCAGCCATCAAAAAGAATGAAATCTTGCCATTTGCAACAATGTGGATGGAGCTAGAGTATACTATGCTAAGTGAAATAAGTCAGTCAGAGAAACGCAAATATCCTATGATTTCACTCGTGGGATTTAAGAAACAAAACAGATGAACATAGGGGGAGAAAAGAGAGAGGCAAAGCACAAAACAGACTCAACTACAGAGGACAAACTGAGGGTTGTTGGAGGGGAGGTCGGTGGGAGGATGGGTTAAATGGGTGGATGAGCATTAAAGAAGGCAATTGAGATGAGCACTGGGTTTTGTGATGAATCTCTAAATTCTACTCCTAAAACTAATATTTCACTATACGTAAACTAACTGGAATTTAAATAAAAACTTGATACCAAAAATGCTAAAAAAATGAGTAAAATGAGAAAATTAAATTTTAAATTAAAATTACAAAATTAACATTGAGTAGTTAAGTCCTACTCATGGAAGTGAATTGAATTTATCTTTTTGGAAGATAATTCCAANGTAATAATAAAGAAATTATACTGTAACATAAACAAATAAAAAAATGAAGAAGGAAAAATTTTTAAAATAAGATAAAACAGGAAATAGAAACTCCTACATTGATGGAAACTTCTTATTCTTCATCCTCTTCAGGTCAGTTGTTGTGGAAACCACATAAATAAGACATTCTTTTCTCTGAGCTCCATATCTACATCGGAAGGGTGAGAAGGAACTCTATTGTAGTATCAGAAACTGGAAAGAATCCGTATCCCAATCAACCACTTAAGAAATAACATTATGGGGCTCCTGGGTGGCTCAGTGGGTTAAAGCCGCTGCCTTCGGCTCAGGTCATGATCCCAGGGTCCTGGGATCAAGGCCCACATCAGGCTCTCTGCTCAGCAGGGAGCCTGCTTCCTCCTCTCTCCTCTCTCTCTGCCTGCTTGTAATCTCTCTCTCTGTGTCAAATGAATAAATAAAATCTTTAAAAAAAAGAAATAACATTATGCTATGTTCACTCTTTGTAAAGCTCTCAAACATTAAAATAAATTATTCTTGCTACAGACAGCAACATGGTTGGATTTTCAAGGATTTCTGAAGAGCAATAAAAAAGTCCTGCAAATAAAATTGCATACAATATAAATTCTTCGGAATTAAAACTATTCTAAGTAACTCTATCGTAGGATCCGAAATGGGAGAGAAAAACCCATAGTTATGTGGGGACAGGGTGAAGAAGGAAAGAGGAAGGTGGAATTCAAAATACAGACAGACAAAATACAGGGAGTTTTCTGGAGAACTGATTTGCTTACTCTGGATAATGTTGATACTGACACCAGTTTTTATCCTATCACACACCCTGCATGTGTGCAGTTCATTCTGTGTCAAGCACACTCAAAATTGTTCAAATAATCACAGAGATGACTCGGGAGGAACATACAGATATTGAAATATTAGAAAATACACATGCATGAACCCTGATTCTCTCTATATTTCAGGGAAACTTTAGAGAAGGTAAATTCATCCTATCCCCATTACAGGAGAGATTCCACATTCCTCACAAGCCTGCACACTCTGTCCTCCAGGTGGTTCAGGGGACAGTGTGTCCTGTGGGGATGAACACAGGACTAGGTACTGGGCTCACAATCACCTTGTGCGTGCTCTTGAACAACTCATGAAACCTTCTAAAATTCTGGGTGTAGGTTTACATTTCATTATGGGATAATATGACACCTATCCCACAAGATTTGTGTGAATATGTAAAAAGAAAGTAGCACATGGAGGTCAAGTATATACCCTTGAAAGTTATAAAATGAAAAACCATTTTCTTTCAAATTGGTCAATACCATCAAAACAAAGGCAGTCACAGCTGCTCTGCTCACTGCCCTTTATGTTCACATAGATCCCAAGCTGCATATATAGTCAGAAGACATGCAAATAGAGTCCCCCCTTTGCTGATTAAAAGAGCCCAACCCTGACTCTGCAGCTGGGAGAGGAGCCCCAGCCCTAGGATTCCCAGGTGTTCCATTGAGTGTTCAGGACAGAACACAGACAGCTCACCATGAAGTTTATCCTTGGCTGGTGTTTCCTTGTTGCTCTTTTAAAAGGTAATTTATGGAGAACAAGAGACATCGAGTATGTGAGTGGATATGAGTGAAAGAAACCATGGATGTGTGATGGTTTCCTGACCAGGATGTCTTGTGTCTGCAGGTGTCCAGTGTGAGGTGCAGCTGGTGGAGTCTGGGGGAGACCTGGTGAAGCCTGGGGGGTCCCTGAGACTCTCCTGTGCAGCCTCTGGATTCACCTTCAGTAGCTATGCCATGAGTTGGGTCCGCCAGCCTCCAGGAAAGGGGCTGCAGTGGGTCGCGGCTATTAGCTATGATGGAAGTAGCACAGGCTACGCAGACTCTGTGAAGGGCCGATTCACCATCTCCAGAGACAACGGCAAGAACACGCTCTATCTGCAGATGAACAGCCTGAGAGCCGAGGACACGGCCGTCTATTACTGTGCGAAGGACACAGTGAGGGGACTCCAGTGTGAGCCCAGACACAAACCTTATTGTAGGAGGGGATCTGGACCACCAGGGGGTGCACACTACTCACCAATTCTGTCTTAAAGCCCCAGGAGCAGATGCAGATGGTGGTTATGAGCAGGTTTCCTGTCAGGGTGTGGGGATTCCTCTCCACAAAACACTTTCCCCCAGGGAACTCTCTCTGCACACATGATTCTTGTGCTTACCTCTTCACTCTCTGACTTAGAAAATATGTTCTAATGGGAAAACAATTATAGTAAAATGCACAAAACACGGAGTCACTCACATTCCTTATTACTGCCTCTAAATACCAATGAATCACAAATATCCTGATGCTCATCAACTGAACCTTTACAGGAATCCCAGAGGTACTCAGTGTGCATCACAGGTCCATCCAGCTCAACATGCAAATTTGCTAGAAGCAGCATAAAGTGCATGCTGGACATGCGGCCACAGAGGTGTCAACAATCCAAAGCAAAAGAAAGGGTCTTGGTGGGGGGAGGGTTGTCGCTGTCTTAAACCATGCTCACAGCATCAATGTTAGTGACACCATGGGAAAGCAGTAGAACTCCCACCAAGTGCGTTGTGGATGTGGAGTCTGACCATTACACACACACACACACACACACACACACACACACACACAGAATATAAAACCTTTATCCCTTTCACCTAATTTCTCTGCAGCAAAGGTAGTCCTTATACAGAAATACACAGCATACAAGAAGACCTCAAGAAGCGAGAAAAATCTGAAAGAAACCACCTAACGATACACCTGAAGGAGCTAGAGAAAGTACAATGACTAAAGCCTAAATAGAGCAGAAGGTAGGAAATAGTAAACACTAGAGCAGAAATAAACGATATAAAACTAAACAACAACAGAACAGACCAAAAAACCAACGTCTGGTTCTTTGAAAAAAAATAATGAAATTGAGAAACCTCTGCCTAGATTTTTCAAAAAGAAAAGAGAAAGCCCAGAATAAATGATATCAGAAATCAATATGTTTCTCTGGGGAACAAACAGGGCCTTGGAGGGGTGGCAGTGAGGGGATGGGGTAACTTGGTGATGGGCAACAAGGAGGACGCGTGTTGGGGTGAGCAGGGGGTCTTATACGTAAATAATGAATTGGTGAACACACTACAGCAAAAAGTAGGGATGTACTGTAAGCTGGCTGACTGAACATAAGTTTAAAAAAGGAATTTCAGAAGATAATGCTGCGACTGATTGATAAATAAATAAATAAAGCAAGCAAGCAAGCAAGCAAGCAAGCTAGAATTCTAGGAGGACATTTCCCAATCCAAATCCTGAAATTGTACTCAAAATTTTGTGTTCAAACTAGGGGTGGCTGGGACAGGGGGAGGTAACTGGCTGATTGGTATTCAGGAGAGCAATTGATGGAATGAGCACTCGGTGTTATATGCAACTGATGAATCACTAAATTCTACCTCTGAAACCAAGAATGCACTATGTGTTAAGTGAATTGAATTTAAATAAAAAATTTTAAAACATAAAAAAGAAATCAGTCTTATCTAGTCTGTCATTCAGTCTTTGTTTCAGGAGAAGGAGCACGAGATGGCGGCAGAGTAAGGCTCTCATTATAGTTGGTCCCTCAAATTTAGCCAGATGTCTATCAAACCATTCTGAACACACACAAATTCAACCTCAGATATGAGAAGAATTATCTGGATTTCTACAAGCAGGAAAATGACTACTTTTTGTGACGTAGGAGGTGCGGAAACTTGACTCTTTGGGGGAAATATCAAAATATAAAATGGAGAGAGGTGGGAACCTCCATATGTCAGCCAACAGAATGTGCTACAACAACAGAGCAAAAACTCAGGACCCTCAGAAATCTGCTCCAGTGAGAGATGTCCCTTGCTGATAAGGGCACATGGGATGAATAGAACTCTAGGTGGGTCATTATGATCTCAGATTCCAGGAGAATCAGAAGGAAGAGGGGAGCCTGAACCGATAGAGTGCCCAAGCAGTGACACAGGGAGACTGGTTGTGGTCAGCAAGCCCAGTGGGGACTCTCAGCTCCAGTCACCATAAACCTCAAGACAGACCAGTTGGGAGACTGCTCCCTCCCTGACCACCCTGAAAAGGACTAGAGGGTGCGGGTTGATTAACATCCCAGTGGAGACATAGGATGACTTGTGACCAAAGCAGGGCAACAGCTCTCAGGGCGGTGTGGCCCATGAAAAGACACAGGAGATGCACCCAACCATGAACTGGGAGCCATGAAAGAGGGTGCATGTGTTGAGCCCATGGCCAATCACAATTGCAAAGTCACAGAGTAAGAGACGCTCACGAATCCCCATAACTCCCCCCTGGAGAGGTGCAGCAGTTCACGGGGGGCGGGGGGGAACATCAGGATTTGGTGGCTTGGTGCACAAATTGGCTACACCCACAACTGGGCAAAAGCTCTCAGAGCAATGTGACCCCTGAAAGGACACTGGGGCAGCACCCAGCAGGACCTTCTGCCCATTTTTTGACATAATTATCTGTTTTTTGGGTGTTGAGCTTGAGAAGTTTCTTTATAGATCTTGGATATCAGCCCTTTGTCTGTAGTGTCATTTGCAAATACCTTCTCCCATTCCGTGGGTTGCCTCTTTGTTTTGTTGACTGTTTCCTTTGCTGTGCAGAAGCTTTTTATCTTGATGAAGGGGGACCCCGTTTAAACACGTCCCTTGAATTTAACTGGTTATCTATAAAACCATTTTGAACACCCCCGAAATCAACCTGAGATATAAGAATATATATGTGGATCTCTACAAGTAGAAAAGCGGCTGACTTGGGCAAGATGTCTATTATACCAATGCATTTTTTCATAGGCCCTTTTTAATTTGTATTTCTACAACCATATTTTTTATAGATATACGCTTTATTTTAGCCAGTTTTTTTACTCAGCTCAGTTTTACCTTTTTATATACACATGTTTTACTTTCCTAGTGATTTTGTGATATAGTGTCTCTAACACGCAGACCAAAATTCACCCTGGAACAACTGAAACACTCTGTTTTGTCCACAATGAGAGATTATAGCTCCTCTTTACCTGCCCCCTTTTTCATTTTCTATATTCTATATAGACTTTATATACAATTTTTTTATTTTTTTCCATTTTTTGTTTATTCTTCAGATTTATTTAGGTATAATTGACAAAAATTTTGTATATTTAAGGTACACAGCTTCATCTAAGACACTTACCCTTTAATCTCTACAAAGTCCATATCCACCAATTCACTTAGGTTGACCTTTTTTTCTCCTGTGAGATAGAAAATTTCAAGTATACAATGTTTTAAATATATATAAATTGCTGTAAATAGATCTTATTCAACATGTATACTGGATTCAAAGCATTTGACACACATCTTCCAATATCTCAGATGAACCATGAGAGACTGTGGACTCTTTTTTTCAATTTTTTAATTTTATTCATGTGTTTTATTTTGGCTTTGTTTACTCAATGGTGGCATCTAACCACTCTGTATTTTGCTAGGATGCATCATGCTTGAGTCATCGTTGATATTTTTGACTCGATCCATTCACTCAAACATCCATGGACAGAATGACTAGGAGAAGCAAATCCCAACAAAAAAGAACCAGAGGCAACGTCCTTTGCCACAGAACTAAGGGATTTGAACATAAGCAAGATGTCAGACACAGACTTCAGTATAGCAATCATGAAGTCAATAGCTAGGTTTGAAAAAAAGCGTTAGCGACAATACAGAATCTCCAAGGTCAGCAATGAGATCTAATCAGGCTGAATTTTAAAATGCTAGGAAGGAAATGCAGTCTAAACTGGATACTCCAATAGCCAGAGAAAATGAGGCAGAAGAATGACTAGTGACCTAGAAGGTAAGATGAAAGAAAGGAAGGAAATTGAAGAAGATAGGGATAGGCAGCTACTGGCACATGAGATTAGACTTAGAAAGATCAACAATGCCATGAAAGGCTCTAAGTCAAAACTACTGGGACCCCCAAGGGGGGGAAGAGGTGGAGAGAGAGAGAGAGGGCCAGAAGATATATTTGACCAAGTCATGGCTGAGAATTTCCTTAATCTGGAGAAGGAAATAAGCATTCATGTCCAGGAAACAGAGAGGATCGTTCCCAAAATCAATAAAAATAGATAAACATCCTGACATGTAATAGTGCAGCATGCAAATCTTAGAGCCAAGGAAGATATCCTCAGAACAGGCAGGGGGAAGAGTTTTCTTACATACAGAGAGAGGAACATCAGAATAACATCAGAACATCCACAGAGACCTGGCAAGCCAGAAAGGGCTGGTAGGATATATTTAGGGTAAAAATGAAAAGAACATGCAGCCAAGAATACTTAATTCGGCCAGATTGTCATTCAGAATGGATGGAGAGATAAAGAACTTTCAGGACGGGCAAAAACAGAAAGATTATGTGACCACCAAGCCAGTCCTGCAAGAAATATTAAAGGGAATTCTGTAAATGAAAAGAACCTCAAGACCCACGTAGACCAGAAAGAAACAGAAAGACTACAGAAACAGGGAACTTATGGGCAATACAATCGCAGTAAATTCATATCTTTCAAAAGTTACTCTCAACATGAACCGCTGAATACTCCCATCAAGAGACAAAGGATTTCAGATTGGGTAAAAAACTGAGACCCATCCATATGCTGTCTACAGGAGACTCATTTTGAACCTAAATATATCTCCATATTGAAGGTAAAGGGATGGAGAATCATTTACAATGCCAACAGAACTCAAAAGAAAGATGTGGTAGCAATTCTCATATCAGAAAAATTACATTTTAGGGCACCTGGGTGGCTCAGTGGGTTAAGGCCTCTGCTTTCGGCTCAGGTCGTGATCTCAGGGTCCTGGGATCAAGGCCCACATTGGGCTCCCTGCTCAGCGGGAGCCTGCTTCCCCCTCTCTCTCTCTGCCTGCCTGTCTGCCTCCTTGTGATCTCTTTCCCTCTGTGAAATAAATAAATAAAATCTTTAAAAAAAATAAAATTTAAAATTTAAAAAAAGAAAAATTACATTTTAAACCAAAGACTGTACTGAGATGCAGAGGGACACTATATCACACTTAAAGGGTCTATCCAACTATAGAACTCTTATGAAAGAAATTGAGGAAGACCCAAAGGAATGGAAAAACACTCCATGCTCATAGATTGTAATAGTAAACATCATCAAAATATCTATGCTCCCAAGAGCAATTTAAACTTTCAATATCATCTGTATCAAAATATTATCAACGTTTTTCACAGTGCGGGACAAACAATCCTACAATTTCTATGGAGTCCAAAAAGATGAGAATGTTGAAAAAGAAAGCCAAAGCTGGGGGCATCACAGTACCAGATTTCAAGCTATATTACCAACCCATAGTCATCAAGGGAGTATAGTATTGACACAAAAACTAATACATAGATCAATGGAACAGAATAGAGAACCCAGAAATGGACTCTCAATTCTACAGTCAACTAATCTTTGACAAATCTCAAAAGAACATCCAATGGAAAAAAAAAGACAATCTCTTCAATAAATGCTGCTTGGAAAACTGGACAACCACATATAGAAGGATGAAATTGGACCATTCTCTTACACTATACACAAAAATAAACTCAAAATGGATGAAAGACCTTAATTTCAGACAGCTATCCATCAAAATGCTAGAGAACACAGGCAGTAACGTCTTCGACATTGGCCACAGCAACTTCTTTCAAGACACTTCCCTAATGCAAGGGAAACAAAAGCAAAAATTAACTTTTGGGACTTCATTGAGATAAAAAGCTTTTGCACAACAAAGTATAATGTCATCAAAATTAAGAGTAAGTACACAGAATGGAGAAGATATTTGCGATTGACATTACAGGAAAAGGGCTGGTATCCAAGAGCTATAAAGAACTTATCAGACATGAGGAGCAAGATGGCGGAAGAGTAGGAGACCGATTATCATCAGGTCCCAGAAATTCACCCAGATAATTATCAAACTATTCTGAACACCTACAAATTCTACAGGAGATTGAAGAGAAGAAGAGCATCCATTCTAGGAACAGAAAACCGACCATGTTCCAGAAGGTAGGCCATGCGGAGAAGTGAATCTGCAGCAACGGGAGGACAGACCTAAGGGGAGGGCAGCTCCCGGCAGGTGAGCGAGCAAGGGAGCACAGACTGGGAAGTGTTAGAAGTCGGCTCCATGGAGGGATGTCGCCCCAGAGGCCAAGTGGGGGGTGGAGCCCTCACGGGGACAGTGTGGTCTCAGGACCCATGGGGACACAGAGAGACCAGGGGTATCTGAGCATGACCGAGCTACCAGTTCTCAGAGAGAAGCTGGCAGGAGAGACGGAGCTGAGCTGAGAAGGTGTCTCTCAGCTCGGGGTTACCTTGGGCCAGGATCTGAGGCACAGTCGGGCCACTACTCTGTGAGCTGGGACCCCACAGGCGGCAGACCCGCGGAGACTCACCTTCCTCCTCCGGGAGAGGCGGCGTGGGAGCGGCTGCAGGATCTGCCGGGTTTGGAGATTCTAACTGGGGCCGCGTCACAGACAGAGACGTTCGGTCACAGGTGGGGGGAGCTCGGAGCGTGGCCGGAGACCAGGACACGGGAAGGACTGCTCTTCTCTGAGGCGCACTGAGGATGGAGGCCCCGAGCTCTCGGCTCCTCTGAGTCGGAGACTGGGAGCCGCCATTTTCAGTCCTGGCTTCCAACGCGGTATGGAAAGCGCTCAGGGAACAAAAGCTTTGAGAGCGAACTCGAGTTGATGACTTAGCCTGGCCCCTGGCGAGGGCGGTGCGATTCCACCTCAGGCAGAGACACTTGAGAATCCCAGCAAGAGACCCTCCCCCAGAATATCAGCAAGAACATCTAGCCAAGGCCAAGTTCAAGATTGCTAAGAATTGTGGAACTCTGGAGCTAGGGGAAAGCAACGCAGAGAATTCAAGGTTTTTTCCCCATGATCCTTTAGTTGTTCAAAGTTAAATTCATTGAATTTGATATTTTGTTCTTACTCTTTTCTTTAAATTTTTTCCTCTTTCCTATTTTAACGTTTTTTAACTATTATATCTTATCAACACTTTTTATTCCCTTTTAATTTTCATTGTTATAGTCATATTTTATCCCTTCATTGTATTTAACCTTATCTTTGTATATGATCTGTTCAATCCACCAGTATAATAGATAGAGATAGAGATAGAGTCAGAGACACAGATAGATGTAGGAACAAAAATAGATAATATAGATATAGATATAAATATAGATACAGAGCTCTGTTTTACTTTATTGTTGTTTTGCTTTTGTTTATGTTTGATTGGGTTTTATTTGTTTGTTTTTGGTTTTTTCCCTCGTTCTCTTCCCCCCAGTTTCAGGTCTCTTCTGAGTAGGTTAGAGTATATTTCTCTGGGGTCATTGCTACCCTTTAGTATTTTCTTCTCTCATCCAACTATTCTTATCTGCATAAAATGAACAGGCAGAAAAATGAAGGTGGAAAAATCAACAAAAAAAACGAACAAGAGGCAGTAATGATGGCTAGGGACCTAATCAATCTGGACATTAGTAATATGACAGAACTAGAGTTCAGAATGACCATTATCAAGGTGCTGCCTGGGCTCGAAAAAAGCATGGAAGATGATAGAGAAGCCCTATCTAGAGAAATAAAAATGCTTTCTGGAGAAATAAAAGAACTAAAATCTAACCAAGCTGAAATCAAAAAAGCTATTAATGTGGTGCAATAAAAAATGGAGGCTCTTACTGCTAGGATAAATGAGGCAGAAGACAGAATTGGTGATTTGAAAGACAATGTCAGAGAATAAAGAAGCAGAGGAAAAGAGAGACAAACAACTACTGGACCATAAGGGGAGAATTTGAGAGATAAGTGATATCATAAGATGAAACCATATTAGAATAATTGGGATCCCAGAAGAAGAAGAGGGGAGGGCAGAAGGTATACTGGAGCAAATTTTAGTACAGAATTTCCCTAATTGGGCAAAGGGAGCAAGCATCAAAATCCAGGAGGCACAGAGAACCCCCCTCAAAATCAATAAAAATAGGTCCATGCCCCATCACCTAATAGTAAAACTTACAAGTCTTAGTGACAATGAGAAAATCCTGAAAGCAGCTCAGGACAAGAGGTCTATAACATACAATGGTAGAAATATTAAACTGACAGCAGACCGGTCTACAGAGACCTGGCAGGCGAGAAACAACTGGCATGATCTATTCAGAGTACAGAATGAGAAAAATATGCAGGCAAGAATACTATATCCAGCTAGGCTTATATTGAAAATAGGAGAAATAAAAAGCTTCCAGGACAAACAAAAACTAAAGGCATTTGCAAACACCAAGCCAGCCCTATAGGAAATATTGCAAGAGGTCCTCTAAGCAAAGAGAGCCTAAAAGAAACATAGAGCAGAAAGGAAGAGACACAATATACTGTAACAGGCAACTTACAGGCAATACAATGGCTCTAAATTCATATCTCCCAATAGTTACCCTGAATGTAAATGGACTAAATGCCCCAACTAAAAGACACAGGGTATCAGAATGAATAAAAAAACAAGACCCATCGATATGCTGTCTACAAGAAACTTATT